>JASPKP010001308.1:12500-17500 GCA_030674155.1 Stramonita haemastoma
ATGAACTACTAAAACAACTTAGTTTAGGGGCGGGATAGCTCAGTGGTCAGAGCGCTCGCTTTCTCCCAGTCAAGTTAAGCAGCGTCGAGCGTGGTAACAGTTACCACGTGGTTACCAGTTGGATGGGTGACCGTTTGCGCGCCTTTGCTTCAGTACAGTCCCCCCTGTTCATCCAGCTGTAAATGGGTACCTTGCCCTCTTTAGGGTCAAGGAAGGTAAAGCAGCGAGGGAGAGGAGATGGGCGCCGCCCTCAAACATGCTGGCCCCTAGAGAAGCTGAGGTCTCTGACGCATCGCTTCCGCCCTACGACCGTCTAGGTTATAGGACACCTGTACCTTTTTACCTTTAAATACTCTATGATAGTATTTACAAACCTAACCAAAGACACCCTCTCTCTATGTGTCTCCCTCTATTTTTGGGGGACGGGATAGCCTAGTGGTCAAAACATTGCACTCGCAATTTGACGACCCGGGTTCAATTCCCGTTGAGGAGATTTTTCTCTTGGAGTTAACATTGGTGCTGACTCCACTCTTCCCTAAAGTCTTTCGAATTAGACTATAAACCGAGGCACCGTGTGTGCACGCACGCAGAACATCTTGCGCACACGTTAAATCCTGTTCCGCTTTTCGTAAAAGTAGGCCATTGTGTGCCGGTGGGAACAGATGACATTTACAAAAACTGCATACACACGGGGACTGGATGAAAAAAAGCACATGAGTGCTTATTCCATTATCCTCGATATAAAAGAATAAATAAATAAATAAAATAAAATAAATAAAAATATGACTCTCCCTGTATGTACAAACCTAACCAAAGACACCCTCTCTCTATGTCTCTCCCTGTATGTACAAACCTAACCAAAGACACCCTCTCTCTATGTCTCTCCCTGTATTTACAAACCTAACCAAAAACACCCTCTCTCTCTCTCTGTTTCTCTCCCTCTCCACAGCTCCAACGAAGAAGACCGCGCCATCTTCAACCTCAAAAACAGCCTATGCCGGTCAGGCTCCTTACAGTGGACCAGCGCCTACGGAGCCATCCGCTTCGAAATCCAGCCCTTCCAGCACCAAGCCTACCGCCTGTGCTTCGTCCTCCACAGTCACCACACCCTCACCCAGGTCTCCCGCGAGGTGCCTGGAATCCAGCTGAAGAACTACCGACTTCAAACCTTCGAGGAGAAGGAACTGAGCTCACCCAGTTCTTCGTCTTCATTTTCTTCTTCTTCGTCGTCGTTGGGGTCCATGCTTCCTCTGGTGGTCTCGGCCGGGGAGAAGAGTCCGGAGGTGTGTGTGATGGGCGGGGCTCGGAAGGCGGTGATGCTTTACCTTGAGGTGGAGAGGAGTCACCAGTTCACGGGCATCCCTTCCGTGACCTTGCAGTACGATGTGGAGCCCTTGGCTGGAGTGGATGCTTTGCTGGCTGACCCTATGGAGGGTGAGTGTTGTTTTTGTGTGTGAGTTTTGTTGTTGTGTTGGGGTTAGGGGGGTTGGGGTTGGGTTGGGTGTGGTGTGTGGGGTTGGGTTTGTGGGTGTGGGGGTAGTTTGTGTGTGTGTGTGTGTGGTGGTGGGGGGGGGGGGGCGGGGGGGGGGGGGGGGGTGGGGGAATGGGTGCTGTGGTGGGGTGGGGGGGCGGTGGGAGGGTGAATGGTGTGTGTGTGTGTGTGGGGTTGGGGTAGTGTGTGTGTGTGTGTGTGTGTGTGGTGTGTGGTGTGTGTGTGTGTGTGTGTGTGTGTGTGGTGTGTGTGGACGGGGGGAGTAGGGATGGGTTGGAGTGGATGAGGAGAAGGGTGAGAGAGGGGCGAAGTGTGGGAAAGGAGAAAGGGGAGTAAGGGAAAAGAGAGAGAGAGAGAGAGAGAGAGAGAGAGAGAGAGAGAGAGAGAGAGAGAGAGAGAGAGAGGAGAGAGAGAGAGAAGAGAGAGAGAGAGAGAGAGAGATTAACGGAAAACGCAGAAGCTGTGTCGTTTTGTGTTTTGTTTTTTTCTCCTTGGTTAAATTAATGTCTATTCACTACTTGTCAACACTGATTTGGTACCTGGTGATAATTCTAAACTAGTTGCATTCAATTCGTTAGTATTCAAACTTTTTGAAGCACTAACTCTGTGCCTTTTGTCTTGATACAGTGCACCCTCAAAAAAATTTGATGTCAAATATTGTAATGTTATCCCACAGCTTACCTCGTCAATTTTAAATGGCTGACAGGACTGATTTTGAATCAACACAAAATAATATTCAGGTTACACAAACTCATGAACACAAGATGAAGTGAACTCTCAAGGCCATTAAAAATTGCACACAGTTCTGCCATAAAAAAATAATTGTGAAGTTTAATCGATTAATTAACTGACATCCTTTTATCCAATACTTTATTTACCTGAATAATTGGTATTGCAGCGTGAACGTTAGACATTTTAACCCTAAAGAAAAGTAACCTGTAATCTGAAACGGACCGATCCAGGAACAATAATTCATCCCTACATCAACAAGGCTTACTAATAATGGCGAAGGTCAAGGCCACGCTTTTAGGGTTTCTCGGGCGCTTTGCCCCCAATACAATACAAAAAAACCCCATCCCCTCACACGTGCCCAAGATGATAATAGACCTGACCAAGATCTCATCGCCTTTTGTCCAGTTACGAAAGAAGACCCATTTGCAAATCCACGGCAATTGTTCGTTCTTTCTCCCCACTCTTTCCCTCCCCCGTACCGTTCCTTTGTAAACAGATGCTATCTTGGTCAGGACCCAGAACACGAGGAGTACTTCTTCAGAAGGGGGAGGGGGCGGGGAAGGGAGGAGTGTGTGTGTGTGTGTGTGTGTGTGTGTGTGTGTGTGTGTGTGTGTGTGTGTGTGTGTGTTGTGTTGTTGTTGTTGTTGTTGTGTGTGTGTAAGTGTGTGTGTGCACGCGGGCGCGCGTGTGTGTATTCTGTCTTTCGTCCTTTTTCTCTCGCTCCCTCCTTCAGGTGTAGGTGCTGTAGCATTAGCAGGAGGGGGAGGAGGAGAAGGAGGAGGAGGAGGAGAAGCAGAAGCAGAAGAAGAAGAAGAAGAAGAAGAAGAAGAAGAAGAAGAAGAAAAAGAAGAAGAAGAAGAAGAAGAAGAAGAAGAAGAGAAGAAGAAGAAGAAGAAGAAGAAGAAAAAGAAGAAGATGGTGGTGATGATGATGATGATGATGAGGATCATAAAAACGTAACAGTACAAAAACAAAAGCAGTAGTGTACCACTACTGCTTTTGTTTTTGTACTGTTACGTTTTTAGGAAGATTGATTGATTTAGTTTTTGATGGGTAAAAAGGAGAAGAAAGAAAGAAAGAAAGAAAAAAAAAGAAAGAAAGAAAGAAAAAGAAAGAAGAAAGAGTCCTTGCCCATGTTTCAGAAACTAAAAAAACCCAACAACACTTGTTTACTCCAGAGAAAAAATAGTTTCTCCTAACGCCATCCTCCTCCTCATGAACACACACCCTCTTACACACAACAGCCCAACCCGCCCGCAGGTCATTTAAAGTGATTAGTTTTGTTCCCTGCAGGCAGACTGACCGTAACGGGTCCAGCTCGCCCCCCAAAGGAAGCATTGACCAGAGGCCAGTCCTCAATTGTCCTAAGCCTGTGGGGGGAACGGGAGGGGAGGGGAGGGGAGGGGTGGATCCCGAAAAGGCGGATCCCCGGAGGATCCAGGTCGTTGAAAGCTTCATCCAGCCAGGCGTTGTATTGAATGTAGCGTCGTGGGATTTTCCTCAGAGTCCCAGTTAGCTCAGGCTTGATTGTGTGAAGTGTTCGTTCTTGTTGCGCGGGGAGCGTTTAAACGTGCTCCTTACTTTACTTTTAGGGAGGTGGGTGGGGGTTGTTGGGGTGGGGGGGTGGGGTGTGGGGGTGGGGGGGTGAGGGAGGTGGGCAAGAGACTAGCGTAGTTAGTGGTTAGAGCGTCAGTATTCGTGATCTGCTTGTCTGCTGAGGAATGAGGTTCCAGTGTCCTCCGAGGCCCACGTTTAGGTGATTTATTTTACGCTGAAGTTAATATCAGTACCCACTCCACTCCTAGAAATTCTCTTGAATGAGACTATAGACTGGAGCCCCGTGTGCGAACACATGCAGAACATCTTGCGCACACGTTAAAAACCCGTTCCTTCTTTTGGCAGAGTAAGTCAATGTGTGCTGGTAGATTAAAAAAACCCCAAAACAACAACAACAAACAAACAATCACCCGCATGCAAACTGGTGTCGTGTTTATACATCTTTTCTGAAGTCGGAATGCAGGTACGTAATGACGGGCAAATAAAGGTGGCATACGCAAAACCTCACCATTGGTGAACCTCGGAGCTCTAGCTGAGGAAACAAGGAAATGAGTCTTTGTATTTCGTTTTTTAGAGGACATTGTGTCTGGTCTTTATTCCATTTATTTATTTTTTTTTTCATTCTTTTATATCGAGGATAATGGGATAAGCACTCATGTGCTTTTTTTTCATCCAGTCCCCGTGTGTATGCAGTTGTGAAAATATTGTCATCTGTTCCCACCGGCACACAATGGCCTACTCTTACGAAAAGCGGAACAGGATTTTAACGTGTGCGCAAGATGTTCTGCGTGCGTGCGTTCGCACACGGGGCCTCGGTTTACAGTCTCATCCGAAAGACTTTAGGGGAGAGTGGAGTGGAGTCAGCACTGATGTTAACTCCAGGGGAAAAATCCCCTCCAACATCCTCTCAGAGTCTTAAAGCTCTGTGTATGTCTGTACTTTTGTGATCGGTGGGGTGGGGGTGGGGGTGAGGGGTGTCTCTGTATTTGGCTGTCTGTCAGTCCCTGTGCTGTGTCGCTCTGTTTCTTCTCTGTTTTGTGTCTGTCTGATTCAAAATGTGTGGGCTGTTTAATGCATTCGTGACACGAAGAAACCCACTGTACACAGTTTGTTCTGAAGAGGATTTATTTATGGACAGAAGAAAACTTGATAAGTGCTCCGGGTCTTAGATCCTTTGAAGCATGAAACAAGCAGTATAAAATGTATACTGCCTCTCTCT
>JASPKP010001308.1:27500-30026 GCA_030674155.1 Stramonita haemastoma
AACAGTAAAGAAAACAGATCGAAACGTTGTGTACTGGAAATGTAAGCCAGTTATATCATAAATTAAAACTAGGGGAAAAAAGGGGAAACACGATTATTTTTGTATATTCTTCATTCAAAATCTCTAATGCTACTCATTTAAAGAGTAACAATAAGATGTGTGAGAAAATCAAATCTAACTGAAAGGAGAAAAAGGCATAAAAAAACAACTCTCTTCTGACTAAAATTATAGTAGGAGGAAAGCAACGTTCGGAAAGGATGGAAAACGCAAATATTCCAAACTCCCATGCTATCAAACTTTAAGAGGAGCTGCATTAATGTCGACTTAAGTCCTGCGTCCAGAAGTGGCCCAGTCATCAGTCATTAACAGCCCAGGATCAAACAGAATGGCAAACAAGATGACTGTGATATCCACGGCAATAATTATATCTGTGAATACTGACCTGTGTGACTATGTGAACAAAAAAACATATCTCAACAATAAACTCTGACTCTGAATTTCTGAGAGAAAAAAACAGACTTATGGTCATACCTGTATATTATTGCAGAGCTGGTGATTGTGAATAGAGATCCACTGTAGGAGATGGCAATATATCTCTGAATACTGACCTGTGTGACTTATGTGAAAAAAAACCCCTCATATCACAACAATAAACTCTGACTCTGAATTTCTGAGAGAAAAACCCCAAACAAACTTGTTGTGGTCATATCTGTATATTGCTGCAGAGCTGATGATTGTGAATAGAGTTCCACTGTGGGAGTGAATAAGCTGTTAGATCAATCATGATGAAACTAGTACAATGATAACTACGGCAACACAATCACCATCAACAGAAAAAAGTGAACATTTCAGAATTAATATGTCCCTTTTTTTCAGTAGACTGGATGTTGACTGTGTTTTAGTTTTCGTACAGTTGAATAGTGTCTGAAGATAAACTGTGAAAACCAAATGTATAAAGAAATTTTGCACACATACACAGACAGACACAGACACATAGACACTGGCACAGACACAGACAGACAGGTAGACAGACAGACAGACAGTAGACAGACAAACAGACAGACACATTCACACTCACACACTCACACACACACACACACAACACACACACACACACACACACACACACACACACACACACACACACACACACACACACACACACACTACACACACACACACACACACACACACACACACACACACACACACACACACACACACACACAACACACACGTGTTCGCGCGTGCGCGATTATATAGGCAGCTCATCAACCATTCTATTTGTTGTCTTCAGTTACAAAAGAAGACACAGACAAAAGAATCAGCTGGAATTCATCCGACAATACGCAAGGCAATGATTATCAGCTACCATGGAAACTGAATCATTCTATCCGCTAGTTTATTAACATGATGTTGACCATCGTTATCGGCTGAGTTATAAACAGCAACGTGAGTGATTGTGTTAATGGACCTAACTCGACCTGGCAGCTAGCACGAAGAAAGATGTATCGATTGATGGACTGATTATCTGATTGATTGATTATGTGAGTGAGTGATGATCTGATTGGTTATATGACTGATTGATGATCTGATTGATTATCTGAGTGATTTATGTCCTGAATGGTTTTCTGATTGGTTATATGATGAATTGATGAGAAGATTGATGGATTGATTAATTAATGATTGACTGATTGATGATGCAGCTAAAGTTTTTGTCAAAGTGATGTTTTCATGATTCTTTTGTGTTCAGTGTAAAAGATTCAGCTTAAGGTTTTGAAGAGGCAGACTCGATGAATGATCGATGCTAAATGATTGATAGTCTTTGTTTTTTACTTTTTAAAGTTTCTTTGGATTTCTCCTTGTCGTGACGATCTAATGCCACTTTTCCCTACCCACCCACCCACGCTGCTTATTCTGATCTCACCACACACAGCCATACATACATTCTTTTGTTGTAGATCTAGCGGTTGTTTTTTTTTTCTGTTTGTTTGATTGCTTTTGTCTTGTGGTGTGTTTGATGTGTTGCTTTGTTTTTTGGGTGTGTTTTTTGTGTTGCTTTTGTTTTTTGGGTGTGTTTTTGTGGGTTGTAGCCAGTACTGCTGCTCTTCTATGACAGAAATGCTGCGGTGTACTGTTGTCTATCTATCTATATATGTATTTGTGTGTGTGTGTGTGTGTGTGTGTGTGTGTGTGTGTGTGTGTGTGTGTGTGTGTGTGTCTGTGTCTGTGTCTGTGTCTGTGTCTGTGTCTGTGTGTGTGTCTGTGTGTGTCTGTGTGTGTCTGTGTGTGTCTGTCTCTATCTATCCATCCATCCATCCATCCATCCATCCATCTATCTATCTATCTATCTATCTATCTATCTGTCTGTCTGTCTGTCTGTCTGTCTGTCTGTCTGTCTGTCTGTCTGTCTGTCTACCTACCTACCTACCTACCTACCTACCTACCTACCTACCTACCTACCTACCTACCTACCTACCTACCTACCTACCTATCTCTCTCTCTATCTCTCTCTCTATCTATCTA
>JASPKP010001309.1:0-2500 GCA_030674155.1 Stramonita haemastoma
TATCCATCTATCCATCCATCCATCCATCCATCCATCCATCCATCCATCCATCCATCCATCCATCTATCTATCTATCTATCTATCTATCTATCTATCTATCTATCTATCTATCTTATCTATCTGTCTGTCTGTCTGTCTGTCTGTCTGTCTGTCTGTCCGTCCGTCCGTCCGTCCGTCCGTCCGTCCGTCCGTCCGTCCGTCCGTCCGTCCGTCCGTCCGTCCGTCCGTCTATCTATCTATCTATCTATCTATCTATCTATCTATCTATCTATCTATCTATCTATCTATCTATCTATCTATCTATCTATCTATCTATCTATCTATCTATCAGTCTGTCTGTCTGTCTGTCTGTCTGTCTGTCTGTCCGTCCGTCCGTCCGTCCGTCCGTCCGTCCGTCTATCTATCTATCTATCTATCTATCTATCTATCTATCTATCTATCTATCTATCTATCTATCTATCTATCTATCTATCTATCTATCTATCTATCTATCTATCTATCTATCTATCTATCCCGATGTCTGGCGACAATGCGGGCACCCCTGAAGACTTGACAACCAGTTCCCTCCATTCCTCTCTCTGTTCTGTCTTTCTCAAAATTTGGTTGAGTTTTAGGCCTGTCCATTCGCTGATGTTGTCCTCCCATCTCTTCCTTGGTCTACCTCTTTTTCTTCCTCCTTGGACATTGCCTTGCAGTATTGTTTTTGGAAGTCCTTTTGATCTTGTGACATGCCCGTACCACTTAAGTTTACGCTTCTTTACGATCGTAGGGACCTATGGTTTGCTGGATTCTGTTATGCACCTCTTCGTTGCTTATGTGGTCTTTGTAGGAGATGCCGAGGAGTCTCCGGAAGCATCTCATCTCTACCACCTGTACTCTTCTATCCAAATCTGCAGTCAGGGTCCACGATTTACAGGCATACAGGAATACAGATATATTGGCTCTCTCTGTCTGTCTGTCTGTCTGTCTGTCTGTCTGTCTGTCTGTCTGTCTGTCTGTCTGTCTGTCTGTCTGTCTGTCTGTCTGTCTGTCTGTCTGTCTCTCTCTCTCTCTCTCTCTCTCTCTAACCTTCAATCTTCAATCTCACTTTATTAAGTATGATTTACTTCACCAAAATCAGAGTGGATTCAGAAAAAACCACTCCTGTCATACTCTACTAACAAATATCATTGAACAATGGCATGAAAACATCAATAACAATTTGTTATCAGGAGCCGTTTTTGTAGACTTTACAAAGGCATTTGACACAATTGATCATGATCTTCTCTTAAAAAAACTAGATATGTATGGCTTATGTCCCGAAGCAGTTCAACTTGTATCGTCCTTTCTGTGTAATAGGCAACAAGCAGTATATCAAAATTGTATTACCTCCACTTTTATGCCAATTAATCATGGAGTTCCACAGGGATCAGTTTTAGGTCCCATTTTATTTTCAGTTTATGTAAACGATCTTCCATTGAATATCTCCACTACGTGTGAACTATTTGCTGATGATACTACGATCCATAATAAAGGTAAGGATGCAAGTTCGCTTTGTTTTGAAATGCAAAAAGACATAGATAAACTTATTCTTTGGTCTAATCTTAATCATATGGCTCTCCATCCTGAAAAGTCCAAATTTATGTTAGTTACGACAAGGCAAAAGCGACAAAACATTAGATTGAAGTTACCGGACCTTAAAGTTTGCAACAGGCACTTAGAAGAAGTAAATTCTCACAAATTGCTTGGCTTAAATATTGATAACAATTTATCTTGGTCTATTCATCTTTCAAATTTGTCTAAAAAGTTAGCCCAGAAAATCTTTCAGCTCAACAGAATAAAAAAATTTGCTTGATCAACATACCCGCAAGCTTTTCTTTCATGCTTATATACAGCCTGACATAGATTATGCCTCCACATGCTGGGATTTAGCCAGTAAAAAATGCTTAAAACGATTAGAAAGTTTGTATAGACGTTCCTTAAATATAGTGCTCCTTAAATCGACACCATTGGAAGTAAAAGATTACAAGGAACTTAATATCCTTCCCTTTCATCTTAGATGTCGTTTCAATAAAGGTGTATTCATGTACAGAATTATGAATAATCTTGCTCCATCCTATCTGAACAAAAAGTTTATTGTTAATAATGTTCGAGGTAAAAGTACACTATTTATCCCACGTCCAAGAACTGATCTATTTATGTCGTCCTTGGTTTATTCAGGAGGTAAAATATGGAATGAAATTCCCATTCACTTAAAACAAAAACTTAGTGTCTCATCTTTTAAAACATCTTTTCAGAGATATTTGTTTCAGGTGAACTGACTGGACTATGCATTTGGCCTTGTATTGTACTATTACTGACAGGAAAGAATGATCCAGAAGACATGGAGAGACTGGCGACAGACGAGCTGTGAAGATCTTAAAGGAAAGACCAGGGAAATGAAAGAGGTTGCATCAACGTACTGCTTCCTACTCCTTCAAAGCACTTATGACTTCACTGGAAATAACTGTTATACCATTAT
>JASPKP010001309.1:7500-10000 GCA_030674155.1 Stramonita haemastoma
GAAAATACAAAAAACAACAACCCCAACCCCAACCCCCAACCAAAAGCCAGAAAATGTGTTCTGCCTGCGTTTTAAAAACCCCAAAACCAAACCACCAAAAAAACAAACAAAAAAAAAAATCTCAAACCTCTTTCTAATCAGGAGAGGCTTGATAGACGTTAATTGTAACCTAAACTGATCAACATGAAGGGAAAGTGCACACCTCAAGTCAAACATGACTAATCTTATTAGCAAAATCATTTCAAGGGAAGTAGAAAAAACAAACTAATAAAACCAACAACAAAATAGCGTTTTCTCTCAAGGGAATGAATCACCAGGTTCAGATTTTGGCAGCTGGGGGATTATCTCCCATCTTGGTTATCTCCCCCTTCCTCCCTTCCTCCTCTTCTCCCCCCCCCTCCTCCCCCCCCCTCCATTCCCTCCCCCCCCCCTCCTCCCCCCCCTCCATTCCCTCTACCTTCCCTCTCTGTCTTTCCCCCCATCCTATTTGATTTCTACTGCCAAATTTTCGTTCTTTCCTGTTGCTATGATCTTCTGTCTGTGTGTCTGTCTGTGTGTCTGTCTGTGTGTCTGTCTGTCTGTTTGTTTGTCTGTTGCTCTCACTTTGATCACTTCAATAGTGTACTTACGATTTGAGAAGAGAGAGAGAGAGAGAGAGAGAGAGAGAGAGAGAGAGAGAGAGAGAGAGAGAGAGTATGTGTGTATGTGTGTATGTGTGTATGTGTGTGTTAGTATGTGTGTGTATGTGTGTATGTGTGTGTGTGTGTGTGTGTGTGTGTGTGTGTGTGTGTGTGTTAGTGTGTGTGTATGTGTAAGTAAATAACTAAGTAGCTGTAAGGATGAATACGACCCAAAACAAAATAAAAACAAAACAAAACAGGCAAGTGCCCAAAAAATTGCAATTATCTTAATTCAATTAAGAACAACAACAGCAAATAAATTAAGAACATGAACAGAAGACAAACTTTAAAAAAATGCAAAGAACAGTTGAATTAAAAAAAACAAAAACAAAGGCAAAAACCTTGCAAAGAAGAAGAATTGCGAGGGAGAAAAAGAATTGGCACGGAAGAAAAAAAATAATGGTTACGTAAAAGAACAAGAAGAGGAGGAGGAGGAGGAGGAGGAGAGGAGGAGGAGGAGGAGGGAGGAGGAGGAGGAGGAGGAGGAGGAGGAGGAGGAGGAGGAGGAGGAGGAGGAGAAAGAAAGAGAGGGAAAAGGTGAAAGAAGAAACATGAGTGAGAGGATGGAGGGGGGGGGGGGTTGTTAATCGGCCAGAGTTCTGAGGTTTATCAATGGTAACATTATTTTTTCGTCTGCTATTACTATTGTGTACCATGGAGGCATCCATATTCCGGCTTCAGGGAAGCAGGTTTAACTATATATGGAAGAGAATGTGGAGGGGCAGAAGAGGAAGAAGAACTTGAATACGGAGAGGAGAATCACCGACTAGATATTGACAGAAGCACCAGAGAGAGAAGAGAGAGAGAGAGAGAGAGAGAGAGAGAGAGAGAGAGAGAGAGAGAGAGAGAGAGAGAGAGAGAGAGAGAGAGAGAGAGAGAGAGAGAAGAGAGAGAGAGAGAGAGACAGAGGACAGAGACAGAGACAGAGACAGAGACAGAGAGAGAGAGAGAGAAGAGATAGAGAGAGAGAGAGAGAGAGAAAGAGAGAGAGAGGAGAGGAGAGAGAGAGAGAGAGAGAGAGAGAGACAGAGAGAGAGACAGAGAGAGAGACAGAGACAGAGACAGAGACAGAGACAGAGAGAGAGAGAGAGAGAGAAGAGAGAGAGAGAGAGAGAGAGAGAGAGAGAGAGAGAGAGAGAGAGAGAGAGAGACAGAGACAGAGACAGAGACAGAGACAGAGACAGAGACAGAGAGAGAGAGAGAGAGAGAAGAAAGAGAGAGAGAGAGAGAGAGAGAGAGAGAGAGAGAGAGAGAGAGAGAGAGAGAGAGAGAGAGAGAAAATGAATAATCTTATTTTTTGAATAAATACTCCTTATATTTCAAGGGCTACAGTGCAAGTGTTCACACACATTTTTCATCCAGGCCTTGCCCTTATTAGGGAATATCAAAACAACAACAAAAAAATAACCACCAACAAAAACAAACGAACGTAAAAAACAAACAAAAAATACCCACAAAACAAAAGATAAAAAAAATCGAACAAACAAAAGAAAAAAGAACCCAAACCAAAACAAACCAAAATGAAGTTAAAAAAAAGAAGAAGAAAAAATCAATAGCAACCCCTTCCCCCCAAAAAAACCCCCACTATCACCAACAATAAAAGTTCAACCTATGATTTTACAAAAAGGAGATAGGTACACATTCAACAAACGCATACCCCCTCGCAGGATACACTAATAGTTATTTAAACAAATGAGACTGATATGCATTCGACAAGCACATAATCCTCAACTGACCCAAACATTAATATCAAGACAGATACACTGATATCAATAAGTAAATCATACGGATTAAAATAGAGAGGAGACAGCAGAGAAGAG
>JASPKP010001309.1:22500-30022 GCA_030674155.1 Stramonita haemastoma
ATATATATATATATATATTCACGTACAAGCCTTTGCCTTACATAAAAGGGAAAGCAAATCACAAATCTAAAATGATCATCCCAACATTTTTGCAACGGTAGAATGGGTAAACTGGTTTCTTATCTCACAAAATCTAGAGATTGAAAGATTGAGTCTCAGCCGTATCTTAACGGATGCAAGGCCCCAAGAATATTATGACAAATGCTGTGGATTCATTCATATCTGCAGGCCTGGTTTTGCTTAGAGAGCTACTGTATAATTATTATGTGATGCCTGCAGAAGATCACATGGGCCCGCTCCACGTTCATCATCTTTCAGTGACTCCTGAAACCAGAAATTTGTGACGCTCCACCACATAATGAGTCTTAATGCACGAGGAGGTCAGTTTTTTAGTTATTGACATGCTATCAAAAAGTAATAAAATGGCTATACAATACCAAAAAAAACCCAAAACAGATTGAAAATCGGACAAATCTATGAAAGGTTATCACAAGTTGAAATTCCAGACTGCAGAAATGACAAAATGAAAAATGGACAAGTTTAGCATCGTAATAAGTCAGAATGAAGGCTTGGGTATTTAAAAAAAACACGTTTTAAAGGCAAAATGAGACAAAATTGTGATTTGATATTTCATTATGAGGTAGAATAATGGCTTTAGTTTTATAATCAATCAAAATCTTAAAATTGCCAAATTGACCCCACCTGCCTTTAATGGCTCCTAGCGGAAAAGTGGGTTATGTGCTAAGCGACTCATTTCGTGGTGGAGCGTCACATTTGTACACAAATGCACTGGAGGACACACCAGCATGTTGGGTTAGGCTAAAAGTAGCCTAGTTTCTGGTTCGTGGATTTCAGTTTGAAGCGTACATATCGAGGGTTACCTGCCTGAAGCGGCTATCGCGGTTCGACGTAGTTTCGAGAAAATGGCGTTTGAAAGTTTCACATCACTGTGGGCTTTGTGCCTTTTATGCTGTATCCTTTAGCCTGTGAGAATTATTTTGTCACATATATTCACTTTTCATATCTGAAGTTTCGATGGCAACAAGTATTGTTTTTATTGAATAACACCTTCTTGTTCAACCACAGTAGGAGCTAGCCAAGTTGGAAAGATGATAAGTGAAACGAAGCTAGCCCGCCCTGATTGCCGAACCTGCTAAGGGCGGCACAGGCATTGCGCTGTGGCGGGAAAGTAAAATGTACTAAGGATGCCTGAAGGGGCCCTCTACTGAAGTGTGTTTGACAAGCCTCCAGCCTGCCAGCAGCTGTTCCGCCGGAACTTGCCGCGACTTGGCGTCGGGCAATTACCGTGGGGAGGGCTGGACAGCTCTGGGACCATGAAATGTGGTTTAAATATTTGTTACCATCGTTTTACATCACTGACTGTATAAATTAGGGACCGCGAGAAGCAGCTATTTCAGTAAATATTTAAACAAAATTTGCTCTCAGATAACACAGGAGATCAACAAGCAGTATCTATGAACCCCAAAACGCATACGTAAGTCTATCACTTTATATTTCCGATTTTTTAAACTCTGAGAAAGAAGGTTGACTCTCTCTCTCTCTCTCTCTCTCTCTCTCTCTCTCTCTCTCTCTCTCTCTCTCTCTCTCTCTCTCTCTCTCTCTCTCTCCCCCCATCTCTCCCAATTTTATGTTTGTTTATCAAATGTCATGCAAATATTTGTAAGTTCATAATTTTGTTTGATGTATTGTTTTCTGTCTTATATGTTTGCTGTTATATCAGTTTTTCTATTGCCTTGATTTCGTTTATTCCGATTTAAATCGAAGATGTAATTATTCAATTGTTTCCATCGGTGATATCTCTTACTCCATACTCACAAACACAAACACATACACACACACTCGCTCACACACAGACAGACTCACACACACACACACACACACACACACACACACACACACACACACACACACACACACACGCACGCACACACGCACACACACACACACACACACACACACACACGCGCACACACACATACAAACACAAACCATACACAAACATACACACATGCACACACACACACACACACACACACAAACACACGCACACTCACAAACACACACACCACACACACAAACAAAACACACACACACCACCACACACACACACCCACACACACACACTCATACACACACATACACACACAAACACACACACGCACGCACGCACACACGCTTGCACGCACGCACGCACACACGCACGCACGCACACACGCTCGTGCACACACGCATGCACGCAGGTAGGTATGCACACAGTATAACTAAGACCATTTATTAGCTAATTACATAACACCCCCCCCCCCTTATTTACCTGATGGGAGAGGCAGGTTGAGATGAACAGAGGGGTGGGGGGATTATCTCCTAGGATACTGTGGACACTTATGTCATCTTTAGCTACTTGACGTGTTTAGGCTAGGCTTGCCACACCCCAGCACAGGTAACAGCAGGGCTTAACTCTAGGCTTGCCACTTCCTTTGACATCACCTCCACTGGCCTCTCAACATTGACAGGAGGAAATGCCAGCTGCCTCATCTCTAAGTGATGGGTTAGAATGGGACCTAGGTATACCTAGGTGATGTGTTAAAAGGCTGTGTCAAATTAGCAGTTGAATCAGCTCTCTGATGGAGAGAAACTAACAAGAAAACAGTAATCCCTCTTTAAAACCTCTGACCTAAGCAACTTACACTGTCCAGCCAAGTGGAACACTTCCTTTCTATAATTATGCACACGCACACACACACACACCCGCGCGCGCACGCACGCAAGAACACACACAAGAACACACACACATTATTTCATAGATTCTTTTTTATGTCTTAAATAATGGTATTGGTGACATTGTAACAGATATAAGGTGTTTATTTCACACTACATGATTAAAAAAACAACTTTAAATGTGTGCATGCGCGTACGAGCATGCGTGCTGTGTGGACGAGTGAGCGAACGCGCGCGCGCGCGCGTCTGTGTGTGCTTGTGTGCTGGTCTTTTGAGTGGGGTTTTTTATATGGTTGTTTTTGTTGTTATTGTTGTTGCTTGTATTATCTATAGGCATACTTTATTTTTAATGCTGTTGAAATCATGTTAGTTAATGTTGGTGAATTGTTTTGGGGGGTTCTCTTTTTTTTCTTTTTCTTTTGGTTTGTTAGGGGTTTTTGTTTGTTTGTTTTTTTCTTTCTTTAGATAGATGGCTTGATGAAAAAAAGCAAATCAAAGCTTATTCAATGTACCATCTGGAAATAAAAAATCGATTTGATTCGATTTGACACACACATACAGTCGAAATGTATAGAAACAGAAAAAAAGCGATCTCAAAACAAATTTCCTTTTCAAATGCAGTGCTTTTGTTTACTCAAATGCCTTTGTCCTTTAAACAAATAAAGAAACAACCGCCATCATATATTTATATGTATATTAATATATATATATTTTTTAAAGACCTCTGTTGCATGCAGATCATGAAGCACAATCTTTTTGTTAATTATGTTTTATGTCTTTTTTTTTCCATCTCTTTTTGTGTGGGTGCTCTACACGTCTTTCTTCATTGGCAAAAAAAAAACAACAGCCACCCAACAAACAAAAACTAATAACTAAATAATTTTCAGTCTTACACACACACACACACACACACACACACACACACACACACACACACACACACACACACACACACACACCACACACACACACACACACACAGATAGCCTAAATGTTAGAACATTGCGCTCGCAATCTTTCAACCCGGGTTCGAATCCCGTTCGAGGGGATTTTTCCCTGGAGTTAACATCAGTGCTGACTCCACCCTCTCCAAAAATCCTTCGGATGAGACTAGAAACCAAGGCCCCGTGTGCGAGCGCACACAGAGCATCTTGCGCACACTTTAAATCCTGTTCCGCTTTTCGGAAAAGTAGGTCTTTGCGTGGGGGGGTGGAAGTGGGGGGGTGGGGGGACAGATGAGAAAATTGAAAAAACTGCATACACACGACGGAGACGGAATGTAAAAAAGAAAAGCACACGAGTTTATTCCATTATCCTCGATATAAAAGAATAAATAAATGAATTAATAAACACGCTTCCTTCGGATGAGATTCTAAAATGAGGTCCTGTATGCGAACGCACGTAGAAGGTTGTTGCTCACTTGTTGAAACCCATTCCTCTTTCGGAAGAGCAGGCCATTGTGTGCCCATGGGAACGGATGACATTTACAAAACTGCATACACATGGGAACTGGATGTAAAAAATGCCCAGAGTGTTTATTTCTTTATCCTTGAAATAAAAGAATTTTTGAAAATTCGCACGGTATCTTTATGCTTCAGGGGAAAACCCAACCAACCAACCAAACAAAAGTAAAAAAAAAAAATTAAATACTAGAAAAAAAAACCAACAAAAAACCCAGCCCTCATGTTGAAAGGTAATACCGTTATTATTATATAAGTGCAACTAAAAATAAGCCATACCATATTTTCATTCTACTGAGATCAATCATGATCACATAATAAAATTAATCTAGATTGAGGGAAACAAAATTGTAGGTAGCATTGGGGCCAGATTACTTCTTAACATACTTTGTAAGATTTTTTAAAAAAAATCACAAGGGAAGAAAAACCTAATTCACAAAAAACCCAATAAAACAACAAATAAATAAAATTAAATGACAAAGTAATTTTCTGTCAACATTACTGGCCATCACATCAATACCAAAATAGTTTCTCCATAGATCACTTAAATAATCCAGTTTTCAAAAAGAATAAATGATAATATACACACACAATTATATATATAGCTGCTGTAGTCTAGTGGTTAGGGCATTGGACTCGTAATCTAAAGGTTGCGGGTTCGAGCCCAGCTTTTCGGAAGAATAGGCCATTGTGTGTCAGTGTGAGCTGATGACAAAAATTTTCGAAACTGCGTAAACACGGGGGCTGGATGCAAAAAAGCACACGAGTGCTTATTTCATTATCTTCGAAATAAAACCACACACACACACACTCATGTATTATTATTATTATTATTATTATTATTATTATTATTATTATTATTATTATTATTATTATTATTTTTAATTTATTTTATTATTATTATTTTTTTTAAGGCCTCAGTTGCATGCAGATCATGGAGCACCATCTTTTTCATATCTTTTTGGTGGGCGCTTCACACGTCTCTCTTCATTGGCCAAAAAAAAAAACCACTCAAAAAAGCAACAACAAAAAAGGAAAAATGTGCCCTTTCCCTTCCCTTCTTTTCCCTGTCATCCATGAACCTGAGTCAGCACTTCTCTTACCTACCTACGTCCAGAGCACTAACTGCCCCAGTGTGAATTGCTGCCTGTGTCTATTCATGTTCAGCGGCAGTGAACAGTCGGCTGGGTTTATTGTTGCTCTAGTGTGTGCTGCTGCTGCATGCGTTTCTACACGTGTAAACGAGTGATATACATTTGTCTGGGTTTATGTTTGCTCTAGTGTGTTTGTGTTAGTGTTAAGTTTTTATCCTTTAAATCTTTTTTTCTGGCTTTTGCTGCATGCTTTCCTGACAATTTTGTGCCTTTGTTTTTCCTGGGCCTAGTTGTTTTTTTTCGGGGGGAGGGGGGGGGGGGGGGCAATCACACTTGTATTCATTTCACAACCTTCTGCTCTCGAAATTCATTCAGCGGGTATTGCAGCATGGTCACTACAAATAAAGATGACTATTTCCTGACCTAACATCAGTTGTGACAGGACTATACCAGACTTCATTTTTAAACAGATCATCTGAATGCATTCAGGGAAAATAGAGCTAGAGATGACCTGATATCAGGGACTGTATATAACAAGGTTCACAATGGGACTATGAATTAAATGCATATGGACAAATACTTCATTTGAATTCACAAAAACAGCGCCAAAAAACCCCTCTGGAGTTTTGCAAACACTAAAAAAATCATTTCAAAGCCATTATCCAATCGGAAAATTGGGGAAACAAGCCCTCAAATAATCTCTAGCCCAGCTTATATCAAACCATCTAAGGATTTAAAAAAAATATACAGCTTTATAATCATACCATCAGAATAAAACGAGAGGAAACTCGTAATTTATAACTAAAAAACCTAACAAAACTATCAGGGCACCCAAGCACTTTTCAACGGATTGATGAAATAGAAAAAAGGAAAACCTTTCATTTTTTTATTTTTATTTTTTAGCAATAATCATTTATAGGGTTATGAAAACTTTTGGAATTGAAAAAAGAAATCTGTTTATATCAATAATTATTATAAGACTATCTTTAATATTTTTTTTAAAAACGCCTTTATAAGAAAAAAATCTTGAAAGAAACCTATGTATAAACAAAGTCAATAGAAAATGTTGGAGCATTACATGGTGATCAACTCTTCAGTATAAAGGGAGGAACTTTATTTCATGACACCAACTCAATAGGAATGAAAGTTAATACTTCAAACCAACTAGTTCAATAGGAAGGGAAAAGCTTCATACAACACCAACTTACTACACAGGGAAGAACTGTAAACCTTGAAAAGAACTAGATTAATCTGAATCAAAATCTACACATGGAAAGTGACACAGATGAAACAGGGCATGGACTCCATACACTACAGCAGGCCCGATTCCCCAGTACTACAACTGTCAAGAGTTAGCTTTAGCTTTAAACATTTGTCTAAAAAAAAAAAATAACAAAAAAAAATAAAAATAAAAAAAACAACAACAAAAAAAAACAAAACATTCGTCTGCATGTCTTTTCTCTTGCACAAATAGAAACACTAATAATGATGATGATATATGGGATTTTATAGCGCTTATACCGTTTTCTGAGGAATGAAGTATTTTCCGCTAGCCAGTAAGTCAAACCCCTCTTTCCCTTTAGTGTTGTTCTCTCATGCAACTGTTGTTCCAAGCAATGCAATCAATGTGAAGGTAACTAGGTTGGCAACAACTAAATATGAAGGGGAGAGTTTTATACCTAATAACACCTGGCTCAATAACAACTACCTAACAACAACTAGAATAAAGGAAATAACTTCTTTGATACCAACCAACTCATTCCAAGGAACAATTTTACTTTTTTTGACACCAACCCATATTAAGAAAATAACCTTTTACACGTGTACCAGCGAACTCAAACTGAAGGAAATAACTTTTTGCTTTGATAGAACTAACTCAATATAAAGGGAAGAGCCTGCTAACACCAACTAAATGAATATGGAGGGGAAAACTTTGTACTCTGATACAAAAAACAAATAAATATGAAAGGGGGAGCTCTATACTTTTGTAATAACTGAATCTGAAGAGAAACGTTTACAGTTTGATAACTATCTTGATACCAAGCTTGGAACTTTATTCTTTGAGCCAACTTGTTCAATAGCAAGGGGATCATTCTTTTCTATGACACCAACTTATTTCATGGAATGAAAACAACAACAACCCAAACTTAGTGACAACTCAAGAGGAAGGAAAGAGATCTACACTAACCTACCAAGTGACAATGTAAAAGAAAAAAAAACACCTTATACTTT
>JASPKP010001310.1:2500-7500 GCA_030674155.1 Stramonita haemastoma
CTAAGGACCGTTCGTTAAAACACGTTAAAACCCCGTTCCGCCTTTCGGAAGAGCAGGCCATCGTGTGCCGGTAGGAGCAGATGACAAAATTACAACAACCCCCCCCCCCCCTCCCCCAGCATGCACAAAGGTGTCGTGTTTAGACACCATCTCTGAGGAAAAAACCAGGGAGTTGGAGTCCCCAGGGCGGGTCGGGGCTGTATATGGCAACGTTCTGGCGGCTCCTGCAACAATACTGGAACCATTCGTATCGGTCATTGCCTTTCCAATGGACCATTCCAGTGGCGTGCAGAGGGGAGGGGGGGGGGGGGGTCCTGCTGCATGGGTTACAGTTTGCCCTCCACACTTACTTACCCAGGGTTTGCACTCTAAAAGACTAGAGCGCAACTCCATAGTCTTTCGAGACTGATGGGTGCCTACAAACAAAAAAAACAAACTGTATTGCGCTGTACTGTGCTGTACTGTACTGTGCTGTACTGTACTGCACTGCACTGTACTGTACTGTACTGTACTGTACTGTACTGTACTGTACTGTACTGTACTGTACTGTACTGTACTGTACTGTACTGTACTGTACTGTATCAAACCAACACACTAATGCATTCTTTTGGTTTTACAGTATTGCATTGATTGCGCTGTATCGATTAGGCCTACTTTTTCTTGCATTCCTTTGCATTGCGCTGTATACGTTGTGTTGTGCGTACTGGATTGTATTGATTGATGAGGTAGTGCCGTGTGGTGTGGTGTGTGGTGTGGTGTTGCCTGTTATTTTATTGTATTTTCAGTTAGATTCTCGTTACAGTGGATGTCATTTTTTATGTGAAAGTTGGAATGTTTTTTCTTTCCTCAGGAACATGCGCGCGCCATTATAGTGTAATGTAGTGCTGTTTTGTTGTTGTTGTTTTTTTTTGCGCGCACACACACACACACACACGCACGCACGCACGTATGCATGCACGCACGCACGCACGCACGCATGCACGCACACACACACGCACACACTCACTCACTCTCTCTCTCTGTCTCTCTCTCTCTCTCTCTATCTATCTATCTATCTATCTATCTATCTATCTATCTATCTATCTATCTATCTATCTATCTATCTATCTATCTGTCTGTCTGTCTATCTATCTATCTATCTATCTATCTATCTATCTATCTATCTATCTATCTATCTATCTATCTATCTATCTATCTATCTATCTATCTATCTATCTATCTATCTATCTATCTATGTAATGTAATGTAATCTATTCCATTCTAATCTAATCTAATCTAATCTAATCTAATCTAATCTAATCTAATCTAATCTAATCTCGTCCGTCCATCCGTCCGTCCGTCTGTCTGTCTGTCTGTCTAGCCATCTGTTTATCTATCTACCTATCTTTTTATCATCATTATCATTAATATTATACATGACGTAAACATTTAATTCCCCGTTCTTTCTCTTGTCAAAAAAAAAAGACAGCCTCCTATCAGCAGAAGTAGTGTGTTGGGTCTGATGAGAAGGAGATCAGCAGTTCGCTCCCCCTAGCTGCCCACAAAAGAAATGCTATTCCCTCCCCTTCTGGTCTGCAAAATCCTCTGTTCGCCGCCAGCTTAGGTTGCCGACCTCTCTAGGTTTTTTGTTGACACCCTCCCCCCCCCCCCCTCACACACAGACACACACACTCAGTCACACACGCACACGCACACACACGCACGCGCGCGCGCAGACACACACACTCACACACACACACACTCTCTCTCTCTCACACACACCACGCACGCACGCACGCACGCACACACACACACACGCACGCACGCACGCACACACACACACACACACACACTCACACACACCACCACACACACACACACACACTCACACACACTCCACACACACCTACCACACACACACACCACACACACACACACACACACAACACACACACACACACACACACACACACCTACCTACACACACACACACACACACACACACACACACACACACACACCACAACACACAACACACACACACACACACACACACACACACACACACTACACACACACACACACACACACACACACACACACACACACACACACACACACTACACACACACACACACTACACACACACTACACACACACACACACACACACACACACACACACACACACACACACACACACACACACACACACACACACACGCACACACACACACACACTACACACTACACAACACACAAACTCAGGATGCAGTGTACGTACGCCCCAATCGAAGGATGTGGATCTGGCTAAAGCTAACGACACACCCTCCTTTTTTTTTAACGGTACGGTCCAGACGGACTGTTTGAACCTGTTCGTTTTGGACCTCTTCACAGGGAACAGGACGAACCGCCACACAGAATGATCGTTTGAACAGTGCCAACGGTGAAAGGCTGTTGCTTGTATTACTGGGCCTTGAAGTTTCAATCTCATAACACAGATTACACACACACACACACACACACACACAACACACACACACACACACACACACACACACACACACACACACACATACACACACACACACACACACACACACACACACACACACACACACACACACACACACTCCCCCCCCTCCCCCCTTCTGGTGGTGTTGTCTTCAATTTAACGTCTGTTCACTCTCGGTGATATTAGACGAAGTGTGTGTGTGTGTGTGTGTGTGTGTGTGTGTGTGTGTGTGTGTGTGTGTGTGTGTGTGTGTGTGTGTGTGTGTGTAGTGTGTGTGTGTGACTGTGTGTGTGTGACTGTGTGTGTGTGTGGTCACTCTGTGTGTGTCACTCTGTGTGTGTGTGTGTGTGTGTGTGTGTTGTGTGTGTGTGTGTGTGGTGTGTGTGTGTGTGTGACTCTGTGTGTGTGTGTGTGTGTGTGTGTGTGTGTCACTGTGTGTGTGTGACTCTGTGTGTGTGTGTGTGTCACTCTGTGTGTGTGTGTGTGTGTGTGTGTGTGTGTGTGTGTGTGTGTGTGTGTGTGTGGTCACTCTGTGTGTGTGTACGTGTCCCTTCTGGGGATGCTGTTGTGTGTGAGATGCTGTGGGCATGTCAGTATCAATAGCATCTCCACACCTTGTGGAAATTCTGCGCTAGGAATTCCTTTCGGATGAGAACCATAAACCGAGGCCCCGTACCGTGTGCGAACACGCGCAGAACATCTTGCGCACACGTTAAATCCTGTTCCGCTTTTCGTAAGAGTATAGGCCTTTGTGTGCCGGTGGGAACAGATGACAAGATTTACACAACTGCATACACACGGGGGACTGGATGCTAAAAAAAGCACAGGAGTGCTTATTCCATTATCCTCGATATCAAAGAATAATTTTTTTAAAAAAAGGGTGTACATCTCCGTTGAGAAGCGATCCATTTGAAATGTGTTTCGCCCGTATGTACCATTCAGGGGCCTAGTGGTTGTCCCGTTTGTTGCAAAAAAAAAATCATGAAGTAGTAGGCACCCATCAGTCTCAGAAGACTATGGAGTTGCGCTTTAGTCTTTAGGGCGCAAAGCCTGGGTAAGTAAGTATGGAGGGCAAGCTGTTACCCATGCAGCAGACCCGCCCCCCCCCTCCCCTGCTCTCCACACCACTGGAATGATCCATTGGGGAAAATAATCATGACGATTAGGCTGTGTGTAGGAAAAGAAAAAAAAGAAGAATATCAACCTCTTCTTTACTTGATAGTGTTCAGATTGATCTATACATTCATTTATCTGAAACCACAGTGGGTTTATTTTGCTTCTAGTGCCGTACCGAGTCTGGAAAATTTCTAGGGTTGCGTGACAACAGTAGTTTGATGCCCTGTATCCATAAGTTGCCACCCCCCCACCCCCTTCCCCCACGCCCCCCTCCCTCCCTTTCATTGAAAACCGAATCGAAACGTGTGGTGGACAAATACAGTGGTACACAAGAAGTATTGAAAGACACAATGACGATGTCATTCTTCCATAAGTTTTCCATAGCTTCACTGAAGCGGACAGAGGTAGCCGAAATCTGTTGCTGAATTCTGACAAGGGGAACATTGTGTCAGGCAGAGGAGAAATCCCTTTTCAGTCACCTCTCGCCCTGCCTGGTTTGCGTCGCCACAATGCAGCGCCTACCCATTATTTTCTCTTTTTTTCTGTCTGCAATTGTATTTGTTTCCCTATCAGGATGGCTTTTTTTTTTTTAAAAACAACAACAGAATTTTGCCAGGGACAACCCTCTTGTTGCCGTGGGTTCTTTTACGTGCGCTAAATAATGATGTGTAACACACGGGACCTCGGTTTATAGTCCCATCCGAAAGACTAGCGCCCAGACCACCACTCAGGGTCTAATGGATGGGGGAGAAGTTTTGGGCCCAAACGGGATTTGAACCACCGCACACTACGCGGACCCGGACTTTTCGCTTTCTAGGCAGGCGTGTTACCTCTAGACCACCGACCCCCCTCTTTGTCTTTGTTGTACTTCTTTGTCTTCATCCCTTGCCAGTGCTACCTTGGAGAACAGTGTTTTTTACCCAGGACATCAGGCTGAGTCCATCGACCATCACACCTTCTATGTTTTAATTCTTCACCCTCACCTTCACCTATCCCGTAGTTCCCGCTGAAAATTTAAAAAAAAAAAAGAGCAGTTTTGCTAAACGTGTTTTCCCTGGCAATACAGAAATCCTTCGACTACGAACCCGCAAGTCCGTTTACTTTTCTCGCCTTGTAGTATCGATAATGACATAGCAGCAGTCACCCCCCCCCCCCCTCTGAATATGTTCAAGAAACCTCTGTTTATTTATTTATTTACTTATTTATTGGATACCCTCGTTGATTGATACAGAAAATCTGCGTCCTGTCACAATAAGCGCTGAACTCTCTCTCTCTCTCTCTCTCTCTCTCTCTCTCTCTCTCTCTCTCTCTCTCTCTCTCTCTCTCTCTCTCTCTCTCTCTCTCTCTCTCTCTCTCTCTCTCTGCTCTCTCTCTCTCTGTCTCTGTGTGTG
>JASPKP010001310.1:10000-17500 GCA_030674155.1 Stramonita haemastoma
GATAGAAATCAAATTACATAGAAGACTAGAGGCCCAAATAATCAAACAGGGTGACTGATGTATTTCCTGAAACTCATGGAACGTACCACATGAATTTTTTTTTTTACATTAAAATTGGTTGAAATACCTTGACTGTGTTTGTAAAGAAAAGCTTTTTTTTTTAGGTTTGTTATTTGAAATTAACCGTCTCCAAAAAAAAAAAAAAAAAATCCAGGATAGGCTACTTACTACTATAAGCAGCAGACGACATTTGGCACCCTGGTAGGTTTTATTTCCAAACTTCATTTCAGACAGTCTGGAGGTTAATTCAACCCTCCGCAGTCAATGAATGGCTACTACAGCCACCCAGCTCCGCTGACAAGCTAGGCAATGTCAAACATTGTGAACCAACCACTTTTCGTGTATTTCATTCTCTCTCTCTCTCTCTCTCTCTCTCTCTCTCTCTCTCTCTCTCTCTCTCTCTCTCTCTCTCTCTCTCTCTCTTCTCTCTCTCTCTCTCTCTCTCTCTCTCTCTCTCTTCTTAACCTCTCGACTTTAAACAGAACGTATTCGTTCAAGAACACTGGCGCAGGTGATACGATAAGAATGTTGAGTGCAAACCTACTGTTTACATAACGTACGGTGTATAATAACGTCTTTTACAAGCTCCGGGGAAAAAAAAAGCCACAGCTGAGCAAAGACCATACTTTGTCAATGGGAATCAATTTCTGGTACTGGTACGATTAAAAATCATGTGTGAAAAATCAAAGAGTCAGAAAATGTATGAAAGTAAATGACGCTGGTCGTGTTTTGTGGGAAACAAGGTCAGAAAAACGTCACGGTTTAATTTTCGATTTTTCCTCCAAGAGATTTTAACTTTTCTTCTTTTATTTCGAGGATAATGGAATAAGCACTCGTGTGCTTTTTTTTTTCTTTTTTTTTTTTTTTTTTACATCCTGTCCCCGTGTGTCTGCAGTTTTGTCAGTTTTGTCATCCGTTCCCCTCGGCACACAACGGCCTACTCTTCCGAAAAGCGGAACGGGATTTAACGCGTGCACAAGATGTTTCTGCGTGCGTTCGCACACTGGTCCGGCCTCGGTTTATTGTTTTATCTGAAGGATTTTCGGGGGGAGTGGAGTGGGCACTGATGTTAACTCCAGAGGAAAATCCTCGGACAGAGAGAGAGATACATGTATATATCACACAAGGTGTGTGTGTGTGTGTGTGTGTGTGTGTGTGTGTGTGTGTGTGTGTGTGTGTGTGTGTGTGTGTGTGTGTTTTGTGTGTTGTGTGCGTGCGTGCGTGCGGGGGGAGGGGGGTAGCTGTGTAGTTAGATGGTCGCTCTCGTGATAGAAGGGCCTGGGTTATAGCTATCAAATCATCATCATGGCTTGGCTTCGCGAACGAAGATTAAGGGCACTGTCCACGTCTGGTGCAGGCTCGCTGGTGGCTGTTCAGTCCAATGCGTGACAAACAAACCCGGCCGCAGCGGCTGCAGGGGAAAGTCGATTCTGGGGTTGATGTAGAGGGGACGCGGTTCTTCCTCCTCATTCGCCTCTCCTCAAGGGCCGCTCTGCGATTGTCCTCAAAGGAGGAGACCGACTGATGCACAGTGTGTCGCCAGTGTGTTATAGCTATAGCTATTGTTTAAACTACATAGATTGGAGCTGACAACAAACACTTCAATATTCTACCATTGAAAAACAGACAATTTAAAAAAAATGTTTGTGTACGTTTAACATAGTTGAAGGAATAGCACAAAAGATCATTATCGACAATTTCGATATCAATAAAAACAGACATAGATACAAGCTCTCTTTTTCCCAAACCTCGCAATGATATATTTAAGATCAGTTTAACATATTATTCTGGGGGAACAATATGGAACAGTTTACATCCCTTTTCTCAAGTAGGTACAATCAAAGCAAGGCTTTAAGAAAGCACTGGAAAAAATTTGATGGAAACATTGTAAACTGGCTTTTGTTGTTCAGAATGAAGTTAGTATAACGTGCCAACTGATTTATGAACCTTTTTATTGTGTCTGCGGTTTAGTTGTCTAAATGGGATGGCTTTTTTGGGATGTCACTAAATGTTGCATGTTACTCGTTGATTTTCTAGGTCTTGTTATCAAGTATCAGACGTCCTTTTCTGGACTTGTTGTATTTGTGTTGACAGTTGTGTTAACAGTTGTGTTGCTTCGTTCTTTTGTTTTGATATCATTTGCTGAAGTTGTTTCGTGTGCTTAATGATGCTTGTGTGTGTGTGTGTGTGTGTCTGTATGTGTGCGCGCGCGTGTGTATGTGTGCGCGTGTGTGTGTGGTGTGTGCGCGCGCGCGTGTGTGTGTGTTTGTGTGCGTGTGTCTGTGTGTGCGCGAATGAATTTGTGTATGTGTGTATGAGGAAAGGATGAGAAAAAAGCTTGTAAGATTACTATTTTACCCTCAATAAAGATCATTTTGACTTGACTTGACCTCTCTCTCTGTACAGGTACATTGCTTTCAGACCCTCCCCCCCCTCCCCTAAGGAACAAAACACCCATTCCAACCTTCAGAGGCCGCTAGGTATTTTCCCACTAGTGTCAAACACTTTAATTATTTTACATTCACAAATTCCTTTTTTTGGCGCTCTCTCTCTCTCTCTCTCTCTCTCTCTCTCTCTCTCTCTCTCTCTCTCTCTCTCTCTCTCTCTCTCTCTCTCTCTCTCTCTCTCTCTCTCTCTCTCTCTCTCCCCTCCTGATAAGGGCGGGGACTGGAGGTAAAAAAGGACACGAGTACTTATTCATTATCCTCGAAATAAAAGAATTTGCCTTGCCTTGCCCTCCCCCCCCCCCCCCCTCTCTCTCTCTTTTGTCTCTTTCCTCTCTCTCTCTCTTTCCTCTCTCTCTCTCTCTCTCTCTCTCTTCTCTCTCTCTCTCTCTCTCTCTCTCTCTCTCTCTCTCTTTTCTCTCTTTCCTCTCTCTCTCTCTCTCTCTCTCTCTCTCTCTCTCTCCTCTCTCTCTCTCTCTCTCTCTCTCTCTCTCTCTTTCTCTCTTTCCCCTCTCTCTCTCTCTCTCTCTCTCCTCTCTCTCTCTCTCTCTCTCTCTCTCTCTCTCTCTCTCTCTCTCTCTCTCTCTCTCTCTCTCTCTAAGATCAGTTTAACATATTTTCCATTTTCGTTCCTAAGTTTAAATGAGTTGGGCTGATTGCTTGGTTTGGTTTTCGAAATGCATGGTTGTGCTGGTGTGGATATGCAATAGAGTGAATGTATCCTTTATAGGTGAGAAAATTTGATGTGTATAGACATTTAATTAGTCAATTTGTATTAATTGATTGCTTTATTATAGAAGTGGCTGGCAATATGGGTACTTGGTTACATATATAACTAAGTGGTTAGGTTTATTATTTGCTTCATTACATGTATATGTTGTATAATTCTTCATGTTTGTTTGCCCGTGTTTTTTTCATGAGGGCTTGGTGTAAAGAAGCCTCTGGCTCATCCATATACCCTCAAGAAAATATTCGAGTTCGAATTCGAGTAATCGAGTTCTCTGTCTGTCTGTCTGTCTGTCTGTCTCTCTGTCTCTGTCTCTGTCTGTCTCTCTCTCTCTCTCTCTCTCTGTCTCTGTCTGTCTGTCTGTCTGTCTGTCTGTCTCTCTCTCTCTCTCTCTCTCTCTCTCTCTCTCTCTCTCTCTCTCTCTCTCTCTCTCTCTCTCTCTCGCTCTCTCGCTCTCTCTGGTTTCCACTCCTATTTCCTAGATCGGTCACACACACGCATGCATTATAATACGCAATGTTATATACACTTATAATAAACTTGCACAGAAATCAAAGTCTAAAGAATCTAAATGAATATATCGGAAAAATACAAAGACACGGTGGTTAAGAGGTAAAATATAAAGTATTTTTTATGCAGTTATTCATGAGATAATTTTTCCACATGTTTTTTTTTTAAAGTGAGTTTTGCTTGTAGTAATTTTTAGATCTATTGGGAGATTATTCCGTAAATGACCACCTGAAAACAAAAGACTTGTAGAGATCATTTCTGGGTCTTGGAAATCTTAGCAAATGGTTGTGCCTGGGGTGATTTATTTTGAAGATATTTTGAATCTTTGGGGGCGCATTTCGGTATACAACGTTGTGCATGCAAACAAGTTTGTTGAAAAAAAGTCTATTACGGAAAGTCAGTATATTTCTTTGCTTGTAATCTGTAACGGTCAAGGTGCTTGACTTTACCAAAACCAGCTTTAGTGCTCTTTTATATAAACGGCGGATAAATTTCAAATTTGTTTTACTGCATTTTTGTCCCATAGTGTTGATGCATTGTCAACAATAGGCAAAACATGGCCACAAAAGAAGAGTTTACGGGAATGGTTGTCGAGAAAGTTTTTTTTTTTTTTTTTTTTAAATCTTAGATAACTGAAGTAACCTGTTAGAGAGACGTTTTCCCAGAGACATCACGTGATCCGTCCAAGTCAAGCATTTGTCGATAATGACACCTAGTATTTTATGAGAGCCCACTTCATTAAACTTATCGTTTATCCATAAACAAGGGTTTAAAATTGGATTTCAGTGTTGTTCATTTTTATCTTACTGAAGCGTACATGCAGAAGGAAAAGTGCGTTTTTCAAAATGCGGTGTGTAGTCAAACTCTGAAAGAATTTATTCATAAAAGGCCATTGGCCCATACATGAAGGGGGGTTGCTGATCAATGCACTGAATGATGATAGAAAAACACGGTGAAGTACAGCGGTGACAAAGAAATGCAAACAACTCCACAGGAAGAAATCTGTCGACCTTTCGACAACATAATATCTCTTATTTTAAAGGCTTTATGTCGATGTAAAGCTAATTTTTAAAAATGATATCGGGATGGCTACGCCCTAGAAGCAGACAGAGTTTAAATGCATTGGTATGATTGGTATATTTCAATGGGATACAGTCATTTTGCCTAATGTCATTAAGAGAGAGAGAGAGAGAGAGAGAGAGAGAGAGAGAGAGAGAGAGAGAGAGAGAGAGAGAATCAATCAATCAATCAAAACTTTTATTTCCAGATGGTACATTGAGTAAGCAATGAATTTGCTTTTTTTCATCAAGCCATCTATCTAGCTAAAAAAATCAAACAAAAACAAAAAACCCAAATAAACAAACAAACAACAACCCCCCAAACAAACAAACAAACAAAAAGATACAAAAATCAAACAAAGAAACAAAGAAAAAAAGAGATTTTTTTCAACCAAAATGAACCCCCCCCCCCAACCCCCCCCCCCCAAAAAAAAAACAAAAAAAAACAGAGAGAGAGAGAGAGAGAGAGAGAGCGCGTGTGTGCGTGTGTGCGAGTGAGTGTGTGTGTGTGTGTGCGAGTAAGTGTGTGTGTGTGTGTGCGTGTGTGTGTGTGCGTGCATACCCGCGTTTGTGCGTGCGTGTATGTATGTATGTATGTATGTATGTATGTATGTATGTATGTATGTATGTATGTATGTATGTATGTATGTATGTATGTATGTATGTATGGCCTGCGTGCGTGCGTGCGTGCGTGCGTGCGTGCGTGTGTGTGTGTGCGCGCGTGTGTATGTGTGTGTGTATAAACAGACATACATTTTCTTTGGGTTAACAACTAGACTATGTGTGTTGTCCTCTTTTGTGACCACCGAAGCAGCACTGATGATGGTAGTGGCGGTGGCTTGCTGTTACGCCACCGCAGAAGAAGCAGAAGAAGAAGCAGAAGCACAAGACGTTGACCTACATGTGTTGTTTCGCTCCAAACGAGAAGTGAGTGTTTTTTTCTTTTCTTTTCTTTTCTTTTCCTTTCCTTTCCTTTTCTTTTCTTTTCCTTTCCTTTCCTTTCTTTTCTTTTCCTTTCCTTTTCTTTTCTTTTCTTTTCTTTTCTTTTCCTTTCCTTTCGTCGTCACTACACTGTCCTGCTGTGCTCTTTTTTCTAATGGCTTTTTCATGTTGCCTTGAATTTTATTTTATAATGTGCCGCCTTTATGTTGTGTTGAAGTAGATGCATACTTTCTCAGTGTGCAATGTTTGGGTTGTCTTGTTTTCTTTTTGGCAGGGGTGGGGTGGGGGGGAGCTGTAAGCTTTTTGAAAGAATCATCAACAATGACTCATTCCTTGTACAGATGCAAAAATTTTTGTATTAGTTATTTTCTCTAGTAATTCTCTGTCTGTCTGTCTGTCTGTCTGTCTGTCTGTCTGTCTGTCTGTCTGTCTCTGTCTGTCTGTCTGTCTCTCGCCCCCCCCCTTTCTCTCTCCATACACACACAAATGTGGCTTTTTATCGACATTTCTATTTTGAAAAGAACAAATAAACAAAACAAGATGAGAAAAAAAACCACTTTGGTAAATCCTGACCTTACAGTACAAGATTTAAAGCAAAACCAAGACTGTACACAATAGGGTCAATTCAGACAGACGAGTAATGAAAAACAAATAATAAAGACAAGGGTAAGAATAACAACTTACAAGCAACCAGATGTACGGTAACCTCGATGGTAAGGAAATGGCGTCATAATTTGTCAATCAGATGTTTCTTCAAAAGCTCCTTAAAGTTTCTTTTGAAGGAACTAGTTTTAAAAAGGGAGGTAGATTATTCCACAATGATCTTCCTGAATAAGCAGGGTTTGACTTTTACAGATTATATTACGGGGCCTTTGCAAAAATAGTTTATGAGTAGGCCTGTTTTTATTAACAGCAATTTTTTTCACAATATAGTTTAAAGCTTTTCCTTTTAATATATTGTACATCCCTAGACACTCGCTGAAATGTAGAGTCTCTTTGAGTGGAAATATACCTCTTTGAAGTTTGTCTTGGTCAGTGTATTAGGATTCAGTCTTATTAGTTGTGGGCGCCTTATATGCTGTAGGTTTGTTTCACTTGTACTATCCCATAAGGTAGAATTATAATTAAATTTTTATAGACAATAGAGCGTGTACGTGGAAGAATAGTTTTCATGACAGCAGATTTAGAAAAATTATTTTATTTTTCTAAGTTGGTATAATCTTGTATAATCTGGTATAATCTAAGTTGGTGTGTGTGTGTGTGTGTGTGTGTGTGTGTGCATTGACTTCGTTAAAAAATTTTAATTGTTGTTGGCTGCATGTGCAAGAATTGGTTGAATGCAAGCGCTTTGATTTGTTTTTGCAAGATATAGAGCTATATAAGTTCCATTTATTATCATTATTATTATTTATTATTATTATTATTATTATTATTATTATTATTATTATTATTATTATTATTATTATTATTATCTTACTGAAATTCGTTTTCCTAATGAGGCTATGTGATTTGACCAAGATAAATTATTGTCAGTTACTGCACCTAGTTCTTTTTGTGAAACTGCTTCTTCGGTTTTTTGTCCTTGAATAAATATTGGTGCGAATGGAAAGCGCAACTTCTGTCTTTTCTGCTGCGTGGTTGTAAACATACGCTTTGTTTTAATTGAATTAAGAGACATGTGATTCGGTTCTGTCCATTCACCAAGTTTATCAATATTTTTGCCTTACATAGTACTTACTTACGACCTAGCTAGTTGGAG
>JASPKP010001310.1:27500-29998 GCA_030674155.1 Stramonita haemastoma
TCTTCTTCTTCTTCTTCTTCTTCTTCTTCTTCTTGTTAGTGTTGTTTGGGGTGTTGTTGTTAGTGTTGTTGTTGTTGGTGGTGTTGTTGCTATTATGTTGGTGTTGTTACTGGTATTGTAGTAGAAGTAATAGTAGCAGTAGTAGTAGTAGTACCTGAGGTAGTAGTACCATTGTTAGTTGTTGCGGCTTGTTGTTTGGTGTAATTAGTTAAGAGACGTGGCAAGAGAAAATGACAGGAACAGAACAAAACCTTGACCTGACCCGTGACTAGAACTATGACCTGACCTTGGAACTAACCGTGGAACTGACTCATGATTTTACCTGTGACCAGACCTGTGACCTGACCTTGGAACTAACCGTGGAACTGACTCATGATTTAACCTGTGACCAGACCTGTGACCTGACCTTGGAACTAACCGTGGAACTGACTCATGATTTTACCTGTGACCAGACCTGTGACCTGACCTTGGAACTGACCGTGGAACTGACGCATGATTTTACCTGTGACCAGACCTGTGACCTGACCTTGGAACTGACCGTGGAACTGACTCATGATTTTACCTGTGACCTGACCGGTGACCTGACTCATGACTTGACCTGTGACCTAACCTTGGACATGACCTTGGAACTGACCATGGACATGACTCATGACTTGACCTGTGACCTAATCTGTGATCTGACCCGTGATGTGACTTGACCTGTGACTTGACCTGTGACTTGACCTGACTTGACCTGTGACTTGACCTATGACCTGACCTGTGGCCTGACCTGTGACCTGACCTGTGACTTGACTTGTGACGCGCAGATGATGTGGGCCATCACGACTCTGGTGGGCTGTGGCAGTCAGACGTGCAGTGGAGGGATCCTTTACGTGTGTAATTATGCAGCAGCGTAAGTTTTCTTCTCCCCCTGTGTGTGTGTGTGTGTGTGTGTGTGTGTGTGTGTGTGTGTGTGTGTGTAAGAGTGTATGTGTGTATGTGTATGTGCCTGAGTGCGTGCGTGCGTGCGTGCGTGTGCGTGTGTGTGCGTGTGTATGTGTGTGTGTGTGTGTGTGTGTGTGTGTGTGTGGTGTGTGTGTGTGTGTGTGTGTGTGTGTGTGGAGAGAGAGAGAGAGAGAGAGAGAGAGAGAGAGAGAGAGAGAGAGAGAGAGAGAGAGAGAGAGAGCAGTGTGTGCATGTGTATATCTGTCTGTCTGTCTGTCTGTCTGTCTGTCTGTCCGCCCGTCCGCCCGTCTATCTATCTATCTATCTATCTATCTATCTATCTATCTATCTATCTATCTATCTATCTATCTATCTATCTATCTATCCGTTCCTAGATTGGAGCTCCGAGGTTGAACATGCACATACGTATGCTATATGTCTATATCTGTGTGTCTTCAGATTCAGATTCAGAATATTTATTACCATTTAAGTCATGCAGACCTATTTGACACAACAAAACAAACATCAGGTTTAATTATCTTTCTGCCCAGAATGATGTCCACTGAAAATATGCTGCATTCTATTTTTTCTTGTCCCTTTTCTCCAAACATTCATGACATATCTAATGATATCTACTGGATAGATATCAACTGTGATTACGTCACTTAACTTATCTATATATGTTAAAGTTAGTTAGTTAAAGTCTGTCCCGAGCCTAAGGCTCATCAGGCCGGTGCTTATCCCGGTTTCTGTGGCGTTAAGTGACTGAGAGTCATAGACTCTCCCCTGGATAGCACGCCAGTCTCACTCACTCACTCACTCACTCACTCAGTCCCATGTCCCAAAGGACGTAGGGGGGACATGAGAGAAGACGCAACAGCGATCTTTTTCCATGCTTCACGATCCTGTGTGGCTAGTAGGAGGTGTTGCAGGGGTTGGGCGGTCCAGTCTTTGATGTTGTCAACCCATGATTTCTTTTGGCGGCCTCTTCTTCTCTTGCCCTCGACTGTTCCTTGCAGGATGGTTTTTGCTAGGGTGTTGTGTCTTGTGGTGTGACCAAACCACATCAGCTTTCTCCTCTTTATGGTGGAGAGCAAAGGCTCTTGGGGGCCCACACGCTTTTTGATTTCATCTTTCACATAGTTATTGGTCTTGTGTTCTTTGTATGATATTCTGAGGAGTCTTCTGTGGCACTTGTTCTCGAATGCTTGGATTCTCCTCTCTAGCTCTGCTGTCAGAGTCCATGATTCACAGCCATATAGGAGGATAGATATCACGAGGGATTTGTAAAGGTGGTATTTGGTGCAGAAGCTGATGTTGTTGCTTCTGATGATCCTCTGGAGTCTGACTAGAGCAGATGTTGCTGTTGCAATGCGAGCTTTCACTTCATTGTTTGATGTGCCATCTTTTGTTAGGATGGAGTCTAAGTATTTGAATTGGCTCACCTCTTCTAGTATGAATGGAGTATTTCTCCATTCATCTTTATTTCCGTGATGTCATTACTTGGTCTGTTGACCATGATCTTTGATTTCTCTGTACTGACCTCCATGCCGTATGCGCTCGCTCGATCTGTT
>JASPKP010001311.1:0-15000 GCA_030674155.1 Stramonita haemastoma
CGCGTGCGTAAGTGCTTGCATGTGTCTGTACCACTGAATGATTATTTTTCATTGATTTGTTCTGGGATGACATACTGTCCAGGGGCATTATAGAGGGACTTAACTGCTGCTGCCTTCCTAGTTAGTCACCCAGGTTGTTTGCCCCTGTCACTGCTAACGCAGCAATGACCAGAGGGCGAGAAGACCTTCTGATATAGTGGAGATGTTTCTCTCTTGGTCCCTCTGTCAGTTGTCTGTCTGTCTGCCTGTCTGTCTGTCTGTCTGTCTGTCTGTCTGTCTTCTTGTCTGTCTCTCTCTGTCTGTCTCTCTATCTGTCTCTGTCTGTCTGTCTATCTGTCTCTCTATCTGTCTTCTGTCTGTCTCTCTGTCTGTCTCTCTGTCTGTCTCTGTCTGTCTCTCTTCTGTCTCTCTGTCTGTCTTCTGTCTGTCTCTATCTGTCTGTCTGTCCTCTGTCTGTCTCTCTGTTTTCTTGTCATGTTTTTTTCTGTCTACATCTGTCAATCCAACCTGTCTTTCAGCTCTCACTCTTTCTCTGTCATCATATCACCCTTACCACATCACCCTTACCACATCATGACCCTCACCACATTACCTTCACATCACACCACATTACCCTTACCACATCACCCTCACATCACACCTTACCACATCAGCACTTCCACATCTCCGTTACATCACCACATTACCACATTGCAACATCACATTACCTTTATATCACCATTACCACCATCACTGCATCACCCTTACCACAGCACCACATTACCACAATCACATTGCCACATCACACTCCCCCCATAATCACCCTTACCACAATCACAAATCAACATAGTGTTCACATTACCACATACCATCACCCTACAACCACATCCCATCACCGCAGTCACAATCGTACTCACACCTTACATCACCAACATACACCCAACATCATCACCCTTATACCCCATTACACCACATACACCACATCAAAATCAACCACACATCACACATCTCCCATACCATCACACACACCACACATTGCCTGATCACATCACCATTACCATACCAACACCTTACCACTCACCATTGCCACACCACTCAATCACCATACCAATCACACACATCACCCATACACATCACACACACACATCACACACCTACATCACCCACACCACATCATACCACACCACCCCAATCAACACATCACCCTAATAACACCACGTTACCACACTCAACCACGTATTTACCAAAGTCACCACATGCGCCTTACCACATCACACACTATACGTTCATACATCACCAATCACATACCACATCACACACATGCCTTACCACATCACAATCCACCAACCACATCAACACATTACCTTTACACACATCACAAAATCACCGTACCACACAACACATTCCTTTACATCACCCATCACCCACATCACCACACCACCCACACATCAACACATCACCCTAAACAACCTCCGCCACCACATCACAAACACACAACACCACATGACCCACACCCATTAACCCACAGTTCACACCACACCACATACAACGTACACACTCACACTACAATGCAACCTTGCACTCCATGCTGTCACTGTCTAACATCACATACAACCACTCACAACTCACATCAACCACCACAATACACATCACCTCCCTTCTCCAACCACACCATACATCATGTCACACCACACCACATCAACTACACACACTCACTAGGACTGCAATGCAAGGACTGCTTGCTATCTGCTCATTGCTGTCTACTGTCTAAGGAAACAACCACTCTTGAACTATACAGCACAGATACAGTCGGGTCACCTCCCTTGCTCAACCCCCAAATCCTGTAACGGTCACTGACAGTGTGCCATCTCACAACAAACATGTAATGCATGACAATAATAGTTCAGTAGAAGCACACACACACACACAGGCGCGTGTACGTGCGCACACACAAGCGCGTACACATACACAAGTACAAACACGCATATACAAGCACACATGTACACATTCAACACGGACACAAACACAACATCCACCCCCACTGCCAAACCACACCACATTCACTGCACACCCACATCACACCACATCACACCACATCATGTACACCACACCGACCACAGCAAAACACCCATCACACATCAACTCACACAAGAACACCACACCACATATCACGTGCATTATACACCCCCCTTACTACCATTACCACATCACCACATCACCTTTCCACACCTTCACCACATCACGATATCGCTTTTACCTCATCACCACATCACCCCTATACCACATCGCATCACCTTTACCACATCACCACATCGCCCGTAGATCACATTGTCTTACCACATCACCACATCACCAACCACTTCACCACATCACATCAACACACCACATGTGTTATCACATCACCCTTCCCACACCACATCATCTTTCCACATCGTAACATCACCAACTCACATTACCATATCTCCACACAACCCTTGCCACATCGCTTTTACCACATCACCGACACATCACCACATCATCCGTATAACCTCCGTACCTCAGCACATCCTAAAAAAACACACATCACATCACAGGACCACATCGCTTTTTCACATCACAAACATTACATCATACCACATCACACGCCATATCAGACACACATCACACACCACATCCGACACCACATCACACACCATATTACATCACACACCACCACATCACATCACATACACCACATCACACCACATCCGACACCACACTACACACCACACCACATCACACCCACCACATCACACACCCACACATCACACCACCCACCATATCACAACCCACCACATCACACACCACACCACCATCACACACCACCACACCACACCACACACACAACACACACCACATCCACACACACCACATCGCACATAACGTCACAACCACATCACAAATCAAACACACCGTATCGCACAACACATCACACACATCACACACCACATCACACACCACATCACACACGCCACATCACATCACATAACCTACATCACCCACACAAAACAATACACCCCACCCACACAACATCCACACCACCCATACTTCCACAACACCACCTCACCAACATCACACCCACACCACATGACCCACATGACCCTCACCACACCACACCACACCACAACCACACCACACCACACCACACCCACACCACACCACACCACGTACACACACTCACTAGGACTGCAATGCAAGGACTGCTTGCTATCTGCTCATTGCTGTCTGACTGGTCTAAGGAAACAACCACTCTTTGTAACTATACAGCACAGGATACAGTCAGGTCACCTCCCTTGTTCAACCCCCACATCTGTAACGGTTACTGACAGTGTGTCATCTCACAACAAACATGTAATGCATGACAATAATAATTCAGTGGCAGCAAGCGGTACACACACACACACACACACACACACACACACACACACACACACACACACACACACACAACACACACACACACGCAGGTGACGCGCGCGCGCACACACACAAACGCGTACACATACACATGTACAAACACGCATATACAAGCACACATGTACACACATTCGACACGGACACAAACACATCATCCACCCCCACTGCCAAACCACACCACATTCACTGCACACCCACACCACACCACATCACCCACACCACACCACATCATGTACACCACATCCACCACAGCAAAACACCCATCCTACACAAACCACACCCGCAGAACTCACACGAGAACACCAACACCACACATCACGTGTACCATACATCCCCCTTACTACCATTACCACATCACCACATCACATTTCCACACCTTCACCACATCACATCTCTTTTACCTCATCACCACATACCTTTTCACAGCACCTTCACCACATCACCATATCGCTTTTACCTCGTCACCGCATCACGCCTGTACCACATCACATCACCTTTACCACATCACATCGCCCATAGATCACATTGCCTGTACCACATCACATTAACACACTACATGCGTTATCACATCACCGTTGCCACATCACCAGTACCACATCACCCTTACCACATCACATCGCCCTTGCCACATCGCCACATCACCAACTCACGTTACCATATCTCCACAGAACCCTTGCCACATCGATTTTACCACAACACCGACACATCACCACATCATCCTTATCACAAACCTTAAAGAAAACATCACATCATTGGACCACATCGCTTTCCCACATCACACCACATAACAATCACATCACACACCACCTCACACACTACTTCACATCACACACATCACATTTCACACTGATCACATTTCGCACCACATCACACACCAAACAATACACCCCATCCACACAACATCCACACCACCCATATTTCCTCCACACCACCTCACCAACATCACACCCACGCCACCCACACCACATGACCCACACCACCAAAACCACATGACCCACAGCTTCACACCACACCACACCACACCACACCACACCACACCACACCACACCACACCACACCACACCACACAACACGTACACACACTCACTAGGACTGCAATGCAAGGACTGCTTGCTATCTGCTCATTGCTGTCTGACTGGTCTAAGGGAAACAACCACTCTTTGTAACTATACAGCACAGGATACAGTCAGGTCACCTCCCTTGTTCAACCCCCAAATCTGTAACGGTCACTGACAGTGTGCCATCTCACAACAAACATGTAATGCATGACAATAATAATTCAGTAGAAGCAACACACACACACACACACACACACACACACACACACCACACACACACACACACACACACTCACACACACACAGCACACGCGCGCGCACGTACACACACATACACACACACCACACACACACACACACACACACAAACACACACACACACACACACACACACACACACACAAGCGCGTACACATACACACGTACAAACACGCATATACAAGCACACATGTACACACATTCGACACGGACACAAACACAACATCCACTCCCACTGCCAAACCACACCACATTCACTGCACACCCACACCACAGCACACCACATCACCCACACCACACTACATCATGTACACCATATCCACCACAGCAAAACACCCATCCTACACAAACCACACCCGCAGAACTCGCACGAGAACACCGACACTACACATCACGTGTACCATACATCCCCCTTACTACCATTACCACATCACCACATCACATTTCCACACCTTCACCACATCACATCTCTTACCTCATCACCACATACCTCTTCACACCTTCACCACATCACCATTTCTCTTTTACCTCGTCACATCACGTCTATACCACATCGCATCACCTCTACCACATCACAACATCGTCCATGGATCACATTGCCTGTACCACATCACCCACCGCTTAACCACATCACATCAACACACCACATACGTTATCACATATCAGATGGCTTGATGGAAAAAAGCAGATTGCTGCTTATTCAATGTACCATCTGGAAATAAAAATTTGATTGATTGATTGATTGATTGATTGACATCACCCTTGCCACATCACCACATCACCACACCACATATGTTATCACATCACCCTTGCCACATCACAACATCACCTTTCCACATCACCCTGACATCACCACACCACCCATGCCACATCGCCACATCACCAACTCACCTTACCATATCTCCACACAACCCTTGCCACATCGCTGTTACCACATCACTGACACATCACCACATCACCTTTATCACAAACCTCCATCCCTCACCGCACCGAAAACAAAACCTACCACATCACAGGACCACATCGCTTTTCCACATTAAAACTTCACATCACACACATCGCACACATCACACACCACATCACATACACCACACCACTCACATCACACACACCACATCACAATCACACCGCATCACATCACACACACCACATCACACACATCACACACTACACACACACCACACACCACATCACACACCACATCACACACCACCAAAACCACATGACCCACAGCTTCACACATCGCACCACACACACCACATCGCATCACACACACCACGTCACACACATCGCAAACACCACATCGCACATATCACACCACATCGCACACACACATCACACCACACACACCACATCGCACGTAATCAAAGTTTTTTCCTAATGATCTACAATTCCATTGCAGAATTGAGATCTGACTATCAAAACGCATTGCTATTTAGATTAATTTACCTTCTTTTGGTATACCAGGAAAGGATGTGTGTGTGTGTGTGTGTCAGCATTTTGTAAATCAAATATTGTAAATCATAACGATACTAAAAAAATATGGGGACACTTAAAGGTTATGCGAGATGGAATAAAACTTCCAGACTATCCCATTTGTTTACAAAACAATAAATTTCCTTCATTAAAAGAAAAAGCTGAAGCATTTGCTGATTGCTTTTCTAAAACAAGTAGACTTGAGGGTCTTTCTCAAAGACAGAGAGACTTTAGAGAACAGGCAGAAAAATTGGATAATTATAATGACCCTGTTTCTGATAATAACCATTTTTTGAATGCTGCATTAACTCTTCAAGAGATGAAGGACGCTATATCATCTTTATCATCCAAACATACATCAGTTGGCTTCGATGCTATCTCAAATGAAATGATTAAACATTTGCCAGACCAATGGGTAAACAGCCGCCTGAATATATTTAATAAGTGTTGGGAGAGTGGCATTTTACCAGATGTCTGGAAACAGTCAATTATTGTCCAAATTCTGAAAAACGGAAAGCCAAACACCAGTATAAATAGTTACAGGCCTATAGCACTTACATCTCACGTCTGTAAACTGCTAGAAAAAATTGTCTTGAACAGACTTGTTTATTATTGTGAAAAGAATAACATTATTCCTGTTAATCAAGCCGGTTTCAGAAAGGAAGGTCATCGGTCGATCATCTTGTAAAATTGACCACACAAATTAAATGTCAGTTTGCCAGGCGAAAATGTCTTCTGGCAACATTTTTTGATGTTACCAAAGCCTACGATCAAGTATGGCATTCTCGATTATTGTATAAACTTAAAACTATTGGATTATCAGGGCATATGTATAACTTCATTAAAGATTTTCTGGGAAACAGAAAAATTAGGACTAGAATAGGGACTACATATTCATCTACAAAGTTTCTTCAAATGGGCATTCCACAGGGGTCAGTTATTGCACCTTTATTATTCAACATATTAATGCGTGACTTACCAGACACATTATCTAAGCATGTAGAATTAGCTCAATACGCTGATGATATTTGTATGTGGATGAATGTAACAATGAAAAAGAATACTCCTACAAGATCCTTGAACTACATTAAAAAGCTGTATCAAAATGAACTTAACATGATATCAAACTATATGAATGAAAATGGGTTACTTCTATCGACTGATAAAACACCATGGTTCTTTTTAATAATGGATCAAATCCAACTCTATTGCCTAAGTTTGGAATAGATAATGGAATTTTAGAATACAAGTAAACAGCCAAATTTCTTGGAGTATTTCTTACAACAAAATTGACATGGAACTATCACATTGAGTACATTCTGAATAAAGCAAGGAAAACCTTAAATATTTTGAAAGTTATTAGCAAACAGTCATGGGGTCAGGATATTCTTACTTTACTTCATCTTTCAACATCTTTAATTCGTTCAAAATTGACATATGCCCAAGAAGTATTTTTCAATGCTCCAAAATATCTGTTAAAAAAACTTCAAAGTATAGACTGTAGAGCATACAAACTGGCTCTAGGTCTACCAGTCCATGCCTCTTGTCTAAAAACATATAGTGCATCTGGAATTCTACCACTAGAAAATCACCGAAGGATTGCTTGTTGTAAATTTGTCCTAAGAAGTCAAACTGTTAAAAATAATTTGCAATCGACAATAAATCTTAAGTCAGACAGAGATTTTCCAAAGAGATCAAGATCGATATCCTCTAATACCACATTGGGTACATATACATCTCAAACATTTATAAATGCCGGATTCAATCCAAATACAAATATTGCTAAAAGAGATGAAGTATCCCCCACTCCAACCTGGGAACTCAAAAGAGCACACTTTGATATAAATTATATTGACTTAATAAAGAATTGTAATATAAATCTAGTGTCTTCTCAAGCAAAAATTCATTTGGAAGAATACTATTCAAACCATTTAAAAGTTTTTACTGATGGCTCAGTCTTAAACAATAATGCCGGTGCTGCATACATTATACCAGAGCTGAAATCGGAAAAATCATTTCATCTTGGGGAGAATATTTCAATTTTTACAGCAGAACTCATAGCAATATTAATGGCACTCAATTTCCTAATTGATTTCCCAAGAGCTGTTTTCCGCATTCTTTTTTGTGTTGATTCCAAATCAGTAATTCAAGCCATCAGTTCTATGCAAACAAAAGTTAGATCAGAACTTGTTTTTGAGATTTGTCATTTAATTCATCTCCTCACCTTAAAAGGTTCAGATATAACTTTTTGTTGGATTCCATCTCACTCTGGTATACATTACAATGAAACAGTTGATCTTTTAGCAAAAAATGGGGCAAAACAATTGATTGATGTGGAAAATTTGACACTTCATTTGTCACTACAAGAATGTTATCAGATTGTGGAAAAAGCAGAACAAAAGTTATTCCAATATGAAAAAAAGAAACTTGGTTGTTTAGGTGTATATGAAGGGATGGTAAAATTTCAGTCTTTCGTTAAAATATATGAAACAGATTTTTATTGTATAAAAGAAATTGTTTCTCTGGCTTGCAGATGGGAAATGAACTGTTTTAAAACAAAATATGTTGGACATGTATCTTGCATATGTGGACATAGTATAACTGTTGATCATATATTGATATGCAGCATGCTGAAAAGTTATATACCTGTTCTTACCTCATCATCCTCATCAGAGATATTCAATGATCCATTACTGAGGTATACATTTTTCAAATCATTACTGCACTGTCCTATTGGTTCTTTATTATGATTATTACGGACTTAAAAGACTTTTCCCATTGTTGATTAGATTTTTCTCTTGTTGGTTATGGTTGTAAATAGTTTTATTGTTCATGCGTTAGATTCTGTTTAGAATTTGGAATTTTTACTATTTTGTATTCAAGAATTATATATATTTGTGTTTATTTTTTCAATTTTTTTTCTTAACTGTTCTGTGTAGATTTTGTGAATTAACCCCCTTCCCCACTTCCAAAAGTCCTCCCCCCTACCCCCACCCCCCCCCCCACATACACACTCACTTTTTTTTTTTTTTTTTTTAATGTCTAATATCACATTTTGTGAAAAGACGTAAAATGAATCGAACCACATCGCACTTGGATGTGGTGTACATGATGTGGTGTGGTGTAGGTGATGTGGTGTGCTGTGGGTGTGCAGTAAATGTGGTGTGGTTTGGCAGTGGGGGTGGATGTTGTTTGTGTCCGTGTCGAATGTGTGTACATGTGTGCTTGTATATGCGTGTTTGTACATGTGTATGTGTACGCGTTTGTGTGTGTGGGCGCGCGCGTGCGCCTGTGTGTGTGGTGTGTGTGTGTGTGTGTGTGGTGTGTGTGTGTGTGCTGCGTACTCACACATAATTATTGTCATGCATTACCTGTTTGTTGTGAGATGACACACTTTAAGTGACCGTTACAGATGTGGGTGTTAAACAAGGGAGGTGACCTGACTGTATCCTGTGCTGTATAGTTACAAAGAGTGGTTGTTTCACTTAGACCAGTCAGACAGCAATGAGCAGATAGCAAGCAGTCCTTGCATTGCAGTCCTAGTGAGTGTGTGTACGTGTGTGTGGTGGGTGTGAAGCTGTGGGTTATGGGGTGTGGGTCATGTGGTGTGGGTGGTGTAGGTGGTGTGGGTGTGATGTGGGTGAGGTGGTGTGGGGGGAGTATGGGTGGTGTGGATGCTGTGTGGGTGGGGTGTATTTTGTGTGGATGATGTAGTTTATTTGTTTTGATGTGGTGTGTGATGTGGTGTGTGATGCGGTATGTGTGATGTGTGTGATGTGATTGTGTGTGTGATGTGATGTGGTGTGTGTGATGTGGTGTTTGTGATATAATGTTTTGATGTTGAAAAACGATGTGGTTCTGTGATTTGATGTGGTGTTTTGTTTTCGATGTGCTGGGGGTGGCGGTTTGTGATAAGGATGATGTGGTGATGTGTCAGTGATGTGGTAAAAGCGATGTGGCAAGGGTTGTGTGGAGATATGGTAAGGTGAGTTGGTGATGTTACGATGTGGCAAGGGTGGTGTGGTGATGTGTGGTAAAAGCGATGTGGCAATGGTTGTGTGGAGATATGGTAAGGTGAGTTGCTGATGTTACGATGTGGCAAGGGTGGTGCGGTGATGTGGTAAGGGTGATGTGTGATGTGGCAAGGGTGATGTGATAATGGAGATGTTGTGTGTCAATGTGATGTGAAGTTGTGGGTGATGTGGTGAGGCAATGTGATCTATGGGCGATGTGATGCGGTAAAGGTGATGCGATGTGGTACAGGCGTGATGTGGTGATGAGGTAAAAGCGATAAGGTGATGTGGTGGTGTTGTGAAAAGGTATGTGGTGATGAGGTAAAAGATGTGATGTGGTGAAGGTGTGTAAAGTGATGTGGTGATGTGGTCATGGTAGTAAGGGGGATGTGTGGTGCACGTGATGTGTGGTGTTGGTGTTTCCACGTGAGTTCTGTGGGTGTGGTTTGTGAAGGATGGGTGTTTTGCTGTGGTGGATGTGGTGTACATGATGTGGTGTGTGGTGTGGTGATGTGGTGTGATGTGGTGTGGTGTGGGTGTGCAGTGAATGTGGTGTGGTTTGGCAGTGGGAGTGGATGTTGTGTTTGTGTCTGTGTTGAATGTGTGTACATGTGTGCTTGTATATGCATGTTTGTACGTGTGTATGTGTACGCGGTTGTGAGTGTGTGTGTGCGCGCGCCTGCGTGTTGTGTGTGTGTGTGTGTGTGTGTGTGTGTGTGTGTGGTGTTTTTGTGTGTGTGTGTATTGCTTCTACTGAATTATTATTGTCATGCATTACATGTTTGTTGTGAGATGGCACACTGTCAGTGACCGTTACAGATTTGGGGGTTGAACAAGGGAGATGACCCGACTGTATCCTGTGCTGTATAGTTACAAAGAGTGGTGTTTCCCTTAGACCAGTCAGACAGCAATGAGCACATACCAAGCAGTCCTTGCATTGCAGTCCTAGTGAGTGTGTGTACGTGTGTGTGGTGTGGTGTGAAGCTGTGGGTTATGGGGTGTGGGTCATGTGGTGTGGGTGGTATGGGTGTGATGTGGGTGAGGTGGTGTGGGGGAAGTATGGGTGGTGTGGATGTTGTGTGGGTGGGGTGTATTGTTTGGTGTGGGTGATTTAGGTTATGTGTTATGTTATGTGGTGTGTGTGATGTGGTGTGATGTGGTGTGTGATGTAGGTGTGGCGTGATGTGTGTGGTGTGGTGTGTCTGATGTGGTGTCTGATGTGATTGTGTGATGTGTGTGACGTGATGTGGTGTCTGGTGTGATGTGGTGTCTGGTGTGATGTGGTGTGTGTGACTTGGTGTGTGTTTTTATTTATTTATTTATTTATTCTTTTATATCGAGGATAATGGAATAAGCACTCTTGTGCTTTTTTACATCCAGTCCCCGTGTGTATGCACTTTTGTAAATGTCATCTGTTCCCACCGGCACACGATGGCCTACTCTTACGAAAAGTAGAACAGGATTTAACGTGTGCGCAAGATGTTCTGCGTGCGTTCGCACACGGGGCCTCGGTTTAAAGTCTCATCCGAAGGACTTTGGGGGAGAGTGGAGTCAGCACTGATGTTAACTCCAGGAGAAAAATCCCCTCGACCGGACTCGAACCCGGGTCGTCAAATTGCTAGCGCAATGTTCTGACCACTGGGCTATCCGTCCCCCTCAGTGATGTGGTGTGTGGTGTTGTGTGTGATGTGGTGTGTGTGATGTGGTGTGGTGTTGTGTGTGTGGTGTGGTGTGTGTGATGTAGTGTTTTGATGTTGAAAAAGTGATGTGGTCCTGTGATGTAAGTGATTTTTTTCCCGATGTGCTGAGGGATGGAGGTTTGTGATAAGGATGATGTGGTGATGTGTCGGTGATGTGGTAAAAACGTGGTTTGTGAAGGATGGGTAGTTTTGCTGTGGTGGATGTGGTGTACATGATGTGGTGTGGGTGTGCAGTGAATGTGGTGTGGTTTGGCAGTGGGCGTGGATGTTGTGTTTGTGTCCGTGTCGTATGTGTGTACATGTGTGCTTGTATATGCGTGTTTGTACGTGTGTATGTGTACGCGCTTGTGTGTGTGTGCGCGCGCGTTCACGGGGTGGCGTGTGCGTGTGTGTGTGTGTGTGTGTGTGTGTGTGTGTGTGTGTTGTGTGTTGCTTGCTTCTACTGAATTATTATTGTCATGCATTACATGTTTGTTGTGAGATGACACACTGTCAGTGACCATTGGAGATGTGGGGGTTGAACAAGGGAGGTGACCTGACTGTATCCTGTGCTGCATAGTTACAAAGAGTAGTTGTTTCCCTTAGACCAGTCAGACAGCAATGAGCAGATAGCAAGCAGTCCTTGCATTGCAGTCCTAGTGAGTGTGTGTACGTGTGTGTGGTGTGGTGTGAAGATGTGGGTCATGAGGTGTGGGTGGTGTGTGTGATCTGATGTGGTGTGTGTGATGTGGTGTGTGATGTGTGTGTGTAGTGTGTGATGTGATGTGTGTGTAATGTTGTGTGGGGTGTGTGATGTGTGGTGTGATCTGTGTGATGTGGTGGGTGTGGTGTGATGTGGTTGTGTGTGGTGTGTTGTGTGTGTTGTGCATGTGATGTGGTTTGTGTGATGTGTGTGATGTGATGTTTTGATGTGGAAAAGCGATGTGGTGATGTGATGTGGTAAGTGTCTTGTTTCGATGTGCTGAGGGATGGAGGTTTGTGATAAGGATGATGTGGTGATGTGTCAGTGATGTGGTAAAAGCGATGTGGCAATGGTTGTGTGGAGATATGGTAAGGTGAGTTGGTGATTGTACGATGTGGCAAGGGTGGTGTTGTGATGTGGTGAGGGTAATCTTGCAAGGGTAATGTGGAAAGGTGATGTGGTGATGTGGCAAGTGTTATGTGATAACACATGTGGTGTGTTAATGTGATGTGAAGTTGTGGGCGATATGGTGATGTGGTATGGCAATGTCAGGATCTACGTGCGATGTGATGTGGTAAAGGTGATGCGATGTCGTACATGCGTGATGTGGTGATGAGGTAAAAGCGATAAGGTGATGTGGTGAAGGTGTGTAAAGGTGATGTGGTGATGTGGTAATGGTAGTAAGGGGGATGTATGGTGCACGTGATGTGGGGTGTTGGTGTTTCCACGTGAGTTCTGCGGGTGTGGTTTGTGAAGGATGGGTGTTTTGCTGTGGTCGGTGTGGTGTACATGATGTGGTGTGGTGTGGGTGATGTTTGTGATGTGGTGTGCTGTGGTGTGGGTGTGCAGTGAATGTGGTGTGGTTTGGCAGTGGGAGTGGATGTTGTGTTTGTGTCCGTGTTGAATGTGTGTACATGTGTGCTTGTATATGCGTGATTGTACGTTGTATGTGTACATGCTTGTGTGTGTGTGAGCGCGCGCGGGGGCGTTCACGCGTGCGTGCGTGTGTGTGTTTCTTGCCGCCACTGAATTATTATTGTCATGCATTACATGTTTGTTGTGAGATGGCACACTGTCAGTGACCGTTACAGATTTGGGGGTTGAGCAAGGGAGGTGACCCGACTGTATCCTGTGCTGTATAGTTACAAAGAGTGGTTGTTTCCCTTAGACCAGTCAGACAGCAATGAGCAGATAGCAAGCAGTCCTTGCATTGCAGTCCTAGTGAGTGTGTGTACGTGTGTGTGTGGTGTGAAGCTGTGGGTTATGGGGTTGGGTGGTGTGGGTCATGTGGTGGTGTGGTTGGTGTGTGAGTGGTGTAGGTGATGTGGGTGTGATGTGGGTGAGGTGGTGTGGGGTTGTTGTGGGTGGTTAAGATGCAGTGTGGGTGAGGTGTATTTTGTGGTGTAGGCGATGTGAATGTGACGTGGTGTGTGTGATGTGGTGTATATGATGAGTATGTGATATGGTCATGATGATGCGGTAAGTATAGTGCGTTGATGTGGCAAGGGCAATGTAGTGCTGTGATGTGGTTTGTTTTCGATGTGTTGACGGATGGAGGTTTGTTACAAGGGTGATGTGGTGTGGTGTGGGTGATGTGGTAAAGGCAATGTGTTTATAAGGTATGATTGTGATGGGGTAAAGGCGATGTGGTGATGTGGTAAAGGCGCTGTGGTGATTTGATAACTATGGTGTAATGTGGTAACCGTGATTTGGTGATGTGGTAGGATGATGGGGTGATGTGTTGAGGGTGATGTGGTATGATTGATGGGGTGATGTGGTACGGGTGATGTAATGTGTGATGTGCTGATGTGGTAAGGGTGATGAGATGATGTGGCGATGTGGAAAGGGTGATATGGTAATGATGTATCAGCAATGGGGTTTGGGTGGTGTGGGCGATGTGGTGTGGGTGATGTGATGGTAATGTGGTATCGGTGATGTGGTAATGTGGTGATGTAAGGGTGATATGGTACTGCGGTGATGTGGTGATGGCAGTGTGGTTAGGGTGTCGTGGTAATGTGGAAACATTTGTGATGATGTGGTAAGGGTGATATGGCGATATGATGTGTGGTGATTTGGCAATATGATTATGGCAATGTGGTGCTGTGGTAAGGGTGATGCAGTGATGTGGTAAGGGTGATGTAAAGGTAATGTATGTTGCAATGCTGCAATGCGGTGATGTGGTAACGGAGATGTGGAAATGCTGATGTGGTAAAGGTAGTGTGATGTGAGGGTGATGTAGTAAGGGTGATGTGGTAAGTGTGGTGGTGTGAGGGTGATGTGGTAAGTGTGATGTGGTAAGGGTGATATGATGAGAGAGAAAGAGTGAGAGCTGAAAGACAGGTTGGATTGACAGATGTAGACAGAAAAAAACATGACAAGAAAAACAGACAGACAGAGAG
>JASPKP010001311.1:22500-29993 GCA_030674155.1 Stramonita haemastoma
GAGAGAGAGAGAGAGAGAGAGAGAGAGAGAGAGAGAGAGAGAGGAGAGATGTAGCTACATGCCGCATGGATTATTACAAATTTATCACGTGTTAGCGGTGCAAAATTTCAAAAGTCATGGAAAAAAAATGAAGAAGAGACATTGCCTTGTTGCAGACAAGTTTGTTGTGAGATGTATGTTTTGAATCTGTACAGTTTTGCAGAGGAAATTTGTCCCCCTTACCAGTTTCCATTGTAAGGGCTAATACATTTAAAAAAAAAAAAAAAAAAAAGGGATCTGAATCTATCCTGTATAACCATGTTATGGAATCCATGACATGATGACTATTTGGGCTGTTGTTAATTAAGTTTTCAGAATATGACATTTCGTGTTTTGTGCCCAGTCCCCCTCCCACTGTCCCCTTGTCAATGGGCATCTTGCCTGAGACAATAAACAATTGTCATTGTCATTGTCATTGTCTCTCTCTCTCTCTCTCTGATAGCCTAGTGGTCAGCACATTGCGCTGGCAATTTGACGGCCCAGGTTCGAGTCCGGTCGAGGAGATTTTTCTCCTGGAGTTAACACCAGTGCTGACTCCACTCTCCCCAAAAGTCCTTCGGATGAGACTTTAAACCGAGGCCCCGTGTGCGAAAGCACGCACAACATCTTGCGCACACGTTAAATCCTGTTCCACTTTTCGTAAGAATAGGCCATCGTGTGCCGGTGGGAACAGATGACATTAAAATTACAAAACTGCATACACACGGGGACTGGACGTAAAAAGCACAAGAGTGCTTATTCCATTATCCTCAATAAAAAAGAATAAATCAAATCAAATCAAAATCAAATTAAATCAAATCAATCTCTCTGTCTCTCTCTCCTCTCTCTCCTCTCTCTCTCTCTCTCTCTCTCTCCTCTCTCTCTTCTCTCTCTCTCTCCTCTCTCTCTCTGTTACCATCCATATTGAGAAAAGTTTCATTCATATTTTGTACAATTTAATACCCACGTCTCGAATGTAATGGATTCTGTGTAAACTTGTAATTAAAGTTCTTATCAAGTAGGCTGAATAACTATGTCCATCGTGGTTACGAAATGGTTATGAACGTGATTTTATGACCATAATCATAAGATTGATAAGGTATTAGAACATATATGTCCCAAAATTTATGCCTTACAGCGGATGGATTCTCTTGTGTCCGTTAAATGATTTATTAAAATCAGGCATAATTAATTTTTCTTTAGAATGAAGTTTATTGATGACATGCGCGCGAACCTGTGTGTGTGTGTGTGTGTGTGTGTGTGTGTGTGTGTGTGTGTGTGTGTGTGTGTGTGTGTGTGTGTGCAATTGTTTTGTTTTGCTTTTTGTTTTTTTTCTTTTGTCGTCTCCCCTTTTATCAAAATGTTATGATTTATATGACTTGTTTTGTTGATAGATTAAATATATTTTAGGATGTTCTGCTCCTGTTCTGTTTTTTATTCCATTTGTTTGTTTTTTGTTTCCTTCTGACATAAAGTATGAATGTAAAAGAATGGATGATATTGTAACCTGATAAAATGGTTTAACTGTTATGATTCCGATGACACGGCCCCGTCACACTTAGTTTTTCCTATGAAGCAAAAAAACCCCCAAAACGAACCCAAACAACCCCCCCCCCAAACCCCACCAAACACCAACTTAAAGTTTATGTGCGAGCGCGGATATATGATCGTGTGAGTGTGAATGTGTGTGTGTGTGGTGTGTGTGTGTGTGTGTGTGTGTGTGTGTGTGTGTGTGTGTGGTGTGTTCGATATGTATGTGCGTGAGTGAGTGAGGTGCGTATGCGCGCGCGCGCGCGCGCGTGTGTGTGTGTGTGTGTGTGTGTGTGTGTGTGTGTGTGTGTGTGTGTGTGTGTGTGTGTGTGTAGCCTACGTGAAAGAGCGAGTCTTACAGTACATTATCATCATCATTATTATTTTCACTATTGTTGTTATTGTTCTTTTCATTGTATTTTTTAAAGTTCATTTTGAGTCTTATTTTCTCGTTAAAGATTGTAACAATGTTGTAACTATATAGTTTTTGGGTGGGGTTTTCTTGGTTAATTTGCTTGTTTGCTTGCTGTTTCATTTCTGTTAGTCTGATTTTTGTTCAAGTGGATTTTAGTTTTTGTTTTTGTTTTTGCTGGGGTTTTTTCTTGTGTGCATGCAGGTTTTTTTCATTCTTTTTTTTTAAATTTTAAATTTTAAAATATTTTTTTGATAGATGGCTTGATGAAAAAAGCAATTTTTTTGCTTACTCAGTGTACCATCCGGAAATAAAATTTTGATTTGATTTGATTTGATCTCTTTCGATCTTGTGTATTATGAAACTAACAGATACCCCCTCTCTGTTAATGCTGCTGTAAGGTGTGTTAGATACTGGATTAAGATTTTGGATATGGATGAGAACAGACTTCCTTTTAGATCTTATAAGATGCTTTATGATCTAGATGCCCAAGGGAAAAATAACTGGGCTACACAAATACGTACCTGTTTATGTGAACTCGGTTTTGGATTTGTTTGGTTTAAGCAAGGTGTTGGAAATTGTAGAAAATTTATAAACACTTTCAGGCAACGATTGATTGATTGCCGATGGCAGCAATGGAGTGATCACATACAAACCAGTGAAACATATCACATGTATAGACAATTTATAAGTACACAATGATGTCAAACCTTATCTAAAGCTTGATATGGACATTCATTTGAAAAGAATTATGTCAAAGTTTAGACTTGGTGTATCAGATTTAAATGTTCATAAGTTCAGATACAGAGAACATGATGTTGATGACCCCAGGTTACTATGTCCATTATGTAAGCAAGCACCTGAGGATGAAGCACATTTTGTGTTACGCTGTCCAGTATTATAGGATATTAGCCAGAATTGCATACCTGTAAAATGTAGTAGGCAGCCTAATTCTTTTCGACTCTGTCCTATTCGAGATATTTGTTGAGTTGTCGTAAGTTATATTTGTGTAACTGACTTTTTATCGGGTAATTTTTGTTGTTGTTATTGGATTTTTTTCCACACCCAAATACTAAGCAGTCTGGCACCTCCCCTTCACGTATGGGCCAATAGCCTTTTTGTGAATACAATTTTCGAGCTCGAGATCTCTCTCTCTCTGTCTCTGTCTCTCTCTCTGTCTCTCTCTATGTCTCTCTCTCTGTCTCTCTCTTTTTTTTTCTGGGGGCTGGATGAAAAAAAGTCTTGTAACTTAACTTATTACCCTCGTAAAATAAAATTGCGTTTGCGTTCTCTCTCTCTGTCTCTCTCTGTCTCCGTCTCTCTCTGTGTGTCTCTCTCTTTCTTTCTTCTCTCTTCGCTTCTCTCTCTCTCTGTGTCTCTCTCTCCCTCTCCCTCTCTTTTCCCTCCCTCACTTCTCCTCTTCTTTTCTTTCTCTCTCTCTCTCTTGTCTCTGTCTCTCTCTGTCTCTCTCTCCCTCTTTCTCCTTTGTCCCTCCCTCGCTCCTCCTTCTCCCTCTCTCTCCTCCTCTCCCTCTCTCTCATCTCTCTCTCTCTCTCTCTCTCTCTCTCTCTCTCTCCTCTCTCTCTCTGCTGTCTCTCTCTCTCCTCTTTCTCTCTTTGTCCCTCCCTCGCTCCCTTGCTCTCTCTCTTTCTTTCTCTCTGTCTCTCTTTGGCCTCAATCTCTCGGTCTCTGTCTGTTTGTTTGTTTGTCTGTCTGTCTGTCTGTCTGTCTCTCTATGTCTCTGTCATGTCTCTGCCTCTGCATGTCTATCTCTTTCTCTGTGTGTCTCTCTTTCTCTCTGTCTCTCGTCTGCCTGTTTGTCGGTCTGTCTCTGTTTCTGTCTGTCTCTTGTCTGTCTCTGTCTCTCTCTCTTCTCTCTCTCTCTCTCTCTCTCTCTCTCTCTCTCTCCCCTCTCTCTCTCCTCTCTCTCTCTCTCCTCTCTCCCTCTCCCCTCTCCCTCTCTACCTCACTCCTCCTCTCCCCCCTCTCTCCCCTATTCTTCTTTTCCCCCCTTCCCCACCTTTTCTCTCTTCCCCCAACCATTATGTCTGTCTCTTATGTAAAGCGTTTCTATTTCACTTAACTGTCTAGGTGCACATTATATTTCAGATTTATGATGAAACCTTTGTATAATCTTGTGTATGTTATGATTTTGCTTACTTGACATAAGTAGGTACTAACTTGCATAATTGTAGTTCTTATTGTTTCCCTGATCCTTTTTTTTTTCTCTTCTCTCTCCTCTTCCCCCTCCTCTTGCTCCTCCTCTCCCTCTTTCCCTCTATTCTATTTTCTCTTTTCTTTGTCCATTTCTTCTTACCCTCTTCAGGAGCTGAAAAAGATAATAACAGCCCGCACCTTATTCCTCTCACTCCCTCCCTCTCTCTCTTTTCAAATGTTATAGCTTTATGCTCAAATCATACGATTGGTTGATTTATTCACCAAATTTTGATTTTCATAGCTTTATACTTGAATTACGCATTTGGATTGATTGGTTGATTGATTCACTTTTTTTTTTTTTAAAGAGGGCTGGATGAAAACAAGCCACCATTTGCTTAATCTTTTCCCTCAATAAAAATGTTCTATTCATTCATCATTCATTCATTCATTCATTCATTCATTCATTCATTCATTCTCTCTCTCTCTCTGGGGGGTCGGATAGCCTAGTGGTCAGAACATTGCGCTGGCAATTTGACGAGCCGGGTTCGATTCCGGTCGAGGAGATTTTTCTCCTGGAGTTAACATCAGTGCTGACTCCACTCTCCCCAAAATTCCTTGGATGAGACTTTAAACCGAGACCCCGTCTCCTTCACTGGTTTCTTCTCCCTATTTGTTTTTCTTTTCCAAACATATTGCTTGTGCTTTGGTGTTTATACTCTTTCCCATAAAGAGGGCTGACTGAAAAACAAATGTTGTACTTAATCTACTAATCTCTGTAAATAAAGTTTTGCATTTCCTCTCTGTCTGTCTCTGTCTGTCTGTCTGTCTGTCTGTCTGTCTGTCTGTCTGTCTGTCTGTCTGTCTCTCTCTCTCTCTCCTCTCCTCTCTCTCCTCTCTCTCTCTCTCTCCTCTCTCTCCTCTCTCTCTCCTCTCTCTCTCTCTCTCTCTCCCTGTTTTCTTTTTCCCTCTGTGTCTCTCTACCCCTCTCTCTGTGTCTCTGTCTCTCTCACTCCCTCTCTCTTTCTCTCTCTTCCTGGTCGTAGTCTCTCTCTTTCTCTCTCTCTCCCTCTCTTTTTTCTCTCTCCTCTCCCTCTCCTGTCTTCTCTCTTCTCTCTCTCTCTGTCCTCATTCTCCTCTCTCTCTCCTCCTCTCTCTCACTCCTCTCTCTCTCTCTCTCTCTTCTCATCTCTCTCTCCTCTCCTCTCTCTCTCTCTCTCTCTCTCTCCCCCTCTAAGTCCTTCGGATGAGACTTAAAACCGAGGTCCCGTGTGCGAACGCACGCAGAACACCTAGCGCACACGTTAGATCCTGTTCCGCCTTTCGTAAGAGTAGGCCATCGTGTGCTGGTGGGAACAGATGACATTTACAAAAACTGCATACACACAGGGATTGGATGAAAAAAGCACGCGTGCTTATTCCATTCACTCACTCACTCAGTCCCATGTCCCAAAGGACGTAGGGGGGACATGAGAGAAGACGCAACGGAGATCTTTTTCCATGCTTCACGATCCTGTGTGGCTAGTAGGAGGTGTTGCAGGGGTTGGGCAGTCCAGTCTTTGATGTTGTCAACCCATGGTTTCTTTTGGCGGCCTCTTCTTCTCTTGCCCTCGACTGTTCCTTGCAGGATGGTTTTTGCTAAGGTGTTGTGTCTTGTGGTGTGACCAAACCACATCAGCTTTCTCCTCTTTATGGTGGAGAGCAAAGGCTCTTGGGGGCCCACACGCTTTTTGATTTCTTCTTTCACATAGTTATTGGTCTTGTGTTCTTTGTATGATATTTTGAGGAGTCTTCTGTGGCACTTGTTCTCGAATGCTTGGATTCTCCTCTCTAACTCTGCTGTCCATGATTCACAGCCATATAGGAGGATAGATATCACGAGGGATTTGTAAAGGTGGTATTTGGTGCAGAAGCTGATGTTGTTGCTTCTGATGATCCTCTCGAGTCTGACTAGAGCAGATGTTGCTGTTGCAATGCGAGCTTTCACTTCATTGTTTGATGTGCCATCTTTTGTTAGGATGGAACCTAAGTATTTGAATTGGCTCACCTCTTCTAGTATTTCTCCATTCATCTTTATTTCCGTGATGTCATTACTCGCGCTGTTGACCATGATCTTTGATTTCTCTGTACTGACCTCCATGCCGTATGCGCTCGCTCGATCTGTTAAATTGTCTGTGAGGATTTGCAGTTCTTTGCAGCTGCCCATGAGGTCAATGTCATCTGCAAATCTGAGGTTGCAAAGGGGTCTTCCACCAATGGAGATGGAAGTGTGGTGGTTTTGCAGTGTCTCTGTCATGATGTTTTCGAGGAAGAGGTTGAAGAGTACAGGTGAGAGAAGGCAGCCCTGGCGAACGAATAGTGAAATCCATTTGATTTGTACATGTCATAACTACAAAGAACTAAGGTATCAATATATAGGGGATAATCAACTAGATGAAAGCTTATTTTGTGATATAATGACCAACTATCACTCACTGTTCATGCAAAACCTGGCTCAGTTTATTTACCATGCTGTGAATAAGAGAGAGGTGTTAAATTTTACCATGCTGTGAATAAGAGAGAGGTGTTAAAGATACTATCTTACTAAAAGAAATTCCTGGCTTCCTGAAAAACCATCAGTCATGTTGGAAGAGGGCCAAAGGCCAGAATCCTCTGTGTGTGTGTGTGTGTGTGTGTGTGTGTGTGTGTGTGTGCGCGCGTGCGTGCGTGCGTGCGTGCGTGCGTGCGTGCGTGCGTGCGTGCGTGTGAGTGAGTGAGTGAGTGAGTGAGAGAGAGAGAGAGAGAGAGAGAGAGAGAGAGAGAGAGAGAGAGAGAGAGAGAGCGTGCGTGCGTGCGTGCGTGCGTGCGTGCGTATGAGTGAGTGTGTGCGTGCGTGGTGTGTGTGTGTGTGTGTGTGTGTGTGGTGTGTGTGTGTGTGAGCGCGCGCACGTACTGCATGGGTGCACATGGGGTGGGGTGGGGGGTGCATGCGTACAAGATTAACTGTGAGTGTGCCAAAAATTTGAGCGAGACATGCACAAGCGATCATTACATCTTAATTTGTATCACACAATACATTATTATTCATATTCTGTATGCTGATGTGTACAATCATGTTTACTCTTTTTGTAGTTTCTTTTTCAGAATCCAGGCAATCGGTATATTGTTGGAAATTGCATGAGTTAGAGTGGAAATGTTAGGAGTCTGAAGACTTATGAACATTAAATCATTTGAAGTCTTGAAGTCTCTCTCTCTCTAAGTCCTTCGTATGAGACTTTAAACCGAGGCCCCGTGTGCGAACGTACGCAGAACACCTAGCGCACACGTTAAATCCTGTTCCGCCTTTCGTAAGAGTAGGCCATCGTGTGCTGGTGGGAACAGAAATTTACAAAAACTGCAT
>JASPKP010001312.1:0-25000 GCA_030674155.1 Stramonita haemastoma
CAAATCTGTTCATCTTTTGTGCGCGCACATTAGAACCCATTCTGCTTTTCGGGAGAGTAGACCATTCCTACCGATATGAACGGATGACATCAGTATTGTTGGAAAAAACCCGCTGGTATTGTCTTTGAGCTGTCTGTGTTGATCTGATATTGAGCTGTCTGTGTTGATCTGAAGTTTAGCTGTCTGTGTTGATCTGAAGTTTAGCTGTCTGTGTTGATCTGGTTTAGCTGTCTGTGTTGATCTGATATTGAGCTGCCTGTGTTGATCTGAAATTAAGATGTCTGCTGATCTGATATTGAGCTGTCTGTGTTGATCTGATATTGAGCTGTCTGTGTTGATCTGAAGTTTAGCTGTCTGTGTTGATCTGAAGTTTAGCTGTCTGTGTTGATCTGAAGTTTAGCTGTGTTGATCTGAAGTTTAGCTGTCTGTGTTGATCTGGTTTGGCTGTCTGTGTTGATCTGATATTGAGCTGTCTGTGTTGATCTGATATTGAGCTGTCTGCTGATCTGATATTGAGCTGTCTGCTGATCTGATATTTAGCTGTCTGTGTTAAACTAATTTTTTAGCTGTCTGTGTTGATCTGATATTCAGCTGTCTGTGTTGATCTGAAGTTTAGCTGTCAGTGTTGATCTGATATTCAGCTGTCAGTGTTGATCTGATATTCAGCTGTCTGTCTGATCTGATATTCAGCTGTCTTTGATCTGAAGTTTAGCTGTCTGTGTTGATTTGAAGTTTAGCTGTCTGTGTTGGTCTGATATTCAGCTGTCAGTGTTGATCTGATATTCAGCTGTCAGTGTTGATCTGATATTCAGCTGTCAGTGTTGATCTGATATTCAGCTGTCTGTGTTGATCTGATATTCAGCTGTCAGTGTTGATCTGATATTCAGCTGTCTGTGTTGATCTGAAGTTTAGCTGTCCGTGTTGGTCTGATATTGAGCTGTCTATGTTGATCTGATATTCAGCTGTCTGTGTTGATCTGATATTCAGCTGTCTGTTTGATCTGATATTGAGCTGTCTTTGATCTGAAATTTAGCTGTGTGTGCTGGCCTGAAATTTAGCTGTCTGTGCTGACCTAATATTCAGACGTCTGTCGTAGCTAGTGTTTCCACACAGATTTGATAAGAACTGCTAGCTGCCTGGGTTCTTTAACGTGCGTGAAATGTGTCTTGACAGAGGTTTCCTGTTTTTCGTGTCATCTGCGAGACTGGAACCCAGCCCACAGCTATACCTGGATGGGGCAACGTTCGGCTTCAGACGAGATTTGAACATGGACCCTGCGCATTCATGGTCAGTGTTTACTCCCGAACCACTGTCCGTCCATCCGTCCGTCCGTCTGTCTGTCTGTCTGTCCGTCCGTCCGTCAGTCCGTCTGCCTGTCTGTCTGTCTGTCCGTCTGTTTGTCTGTCTGTTCCTCTCTGCCTCTGTCTGTGTCTGTCTTCCCTCCCTTCCCGTCTTCTTTTTCTCTCGGTGTGTGTGTGTGTGTGTGTACGCGCGCGCGTGCGCGTGCGTGTGCTTGTGTGTGTGTGTGTGTGTGTGTGTGTGTGTGTGTGTGTGTGTGTGTGTGTGTGAGAGAGAGAGAGAGAGAGAGAGAGAGAGAGAGAGAGAGAGAGAGAGAGAGAGAGAGAGAGAGAGCGCATATAGCATATAACATCCCCATCTTCTGGAAATGGCCTTGTAGGATTTCTGTCTTTTCTATCCCTCTCTTTGTTTCTGTTGTGTAACTGTCTTCTGGTCGGTTTTCTGCATTCTGGAGTTCACCTTTGCGTATGAGGGCATCATGGTGTTTGTGTTAGAGTGCTGTGTGTGTCTGTGTCTGTGTGTGTGTGTGTGTGCGTGCATGCGTGCGTGTGCGTGCGTGTGTGTGCATATGTGCGTGTGTGTGTGTGTGTGTTCGTGTGCCCCTTTGCGTGTGTCCTTGCGTGCGTGCATGCGTGCGCGCGCGGGCGCGGGCGCGTCTCTGTGTGTGTGTGTTAGTGTGTGTGTGTGTGTCTGTGTTAGTGTGTGTGTGTTAGTGTTAGTGTTTTGTGTGTGTGTGTGTGTGTGATGGGATGACATACTGTCCAGAAGCATTGTAGAGGGACTTTACTGCTGCTGTCTTCCTAGTTAGTCGCCGCACACACGCGCACGCACACACACACACACACACACACACACACACACACACACACACACACACACACACACACACACACACACACACACACGCGCGCGCGCGCGCGCGCGCGGTCACACACGCGGGCACACAAACCCACGCATGCAAGCGCGCACGCCTGCAAGGATGTGCGGAAATGCACGCACGTACAGCCACAGACACACACACACACACATGCGTGCGCGTGCGTGCACACACACGCGCACACACACACGCGCGCGCACACACGTGTGTGTGTACGTGCGTGTGAAACTGTGGGTCATGGGGTGGGTGTGGTGTGGGTCATATTGTGGGGTGTGTGTGTCATGGGGTGTGGGTGGTGTGGGTCATGGGGTGGGTGTGGTGTGTCATGGGGTGTGGGTGGTGTGGGTCATGAGGTGGGTGTGGTGTGGGTCATATTGTGGGTGTGGTGTGTCATAGGGTGTGGGTGGTGTGGGTCATGGGGTGGGTGTGGGAAATGTGGTGGGTGTGGTGTGGGTCATGTAGTTGGTGTGGTGTGGGTCATAGTTATGCGTGGGTATGGTGTGGGTCATGTGGTGGGTGTAGTGTGGAGGGTGTGGGTGGTGTAGGTGATGTGGATGTTTTCTTGGTGTGGAGGTATGGGTGGTGTGGATGCAGTGTGGGTGGGGTATATTGTGTGATGTGGGTGATGTAGATGTTGTAGTATGGTGTAGGTGATGTGGTGTGGTGTAGGTGATGTGATATGATGTGGTGTAGTGTGGTGTAGGTATATATGAGTGGTGGTGAGCGAGATGTAATGATGTGGTATGGTGATGTGTTGATGTAGTAGGGTTGGTGTGGTGATATGTTAATGGTGATAAGGTGATGTTGGTAATGTGATGTTATGTGGTAAGGATGTCAGAATGTGGTGCTGGGAATGGGGTTATGTGGTAAAGGTGATGTGATATAAGGGTGATGTGATTATTATGTGATGATGTGAACAGGGTGATGTGGCAATGTGGTAAGGTTGATGTGATGGTGTGGTAAGGGTGATGTGGTGATGTGGTCAGGATGATGTGATTTGGAAATGTGTTCCCTTTGATGTGGCGATGGTGATATGGAAATAGTAATGCGGTTATGTCGGAAGGGTGATGTGGTGATTGGCAAGGGCGATGTAGTGATGTCAAGGTGATGTGGTAATGTGGCAAGGGCGATGTAGTGATGTGGAAAATGGATGTGATGATGCGGAAAGGTGGTGCAGTGATGTGGTGACGTGGTAAGCGTGAAGCGTTGGTAACGTGGTGTGGGTAATGTGGTGATATGGTAAGGTCGATGTGATTTGGTAAGGGTGATATGGTAATGGTGGTGTGGTAAGGGTGATGTGGTAAGGGTGATATGATGAGAGAGAGTGTGTGTGCACGCGCACGTGTGTGTGTCTGTCTGTGTGTGCGTGCGCGCGTGCGTAAGTGCTTGCATGTGTCTGTACCACTGAATGATTATTTTCATTGATTTGTTCTGGGATGACATACTGTCCAGGGGCATTATAGAGGGACTTAACTGCTGCTGCCTTCCTAGTTAGTCACCCAGGTTGTTTGCCCCTGTCACTGCTAACGCAGCAATGACCAGAGGGCAAGAAGACCTTCTGATATAGTGGAGATGTTTCTCTCTTGGTCCCTCTGTCAGTTGGCTGTCTGTCTGCCTGTCTGTATGTCTGTCTGTCTCTCTCTCTGTCTGTCTCTCTGTCTGTCTCTCTGTCTGTCTCTGTATCTGTCTCTGTCTGTCTGTCTCTCTATCTGTCTTTCTGTCTGTCTCTCTGTCTGTCTCTGTCTGTCTCTCTATCTGTCTGTCTCTGTGTCTGTCTCTCTGTCTGTCTCTATCTGTCTGTCTGTCTCTATCTGTCTGTCTGTCTCTCTGTCTGTCTGTTTTCTTGTCATGTTTTTTTCTGTCTACATTTGTCAATCCAACCTGTCTTTCAGCTCTCACTCTTTCTCTGTCATCAGATCACCCTTACCACATCACACTTACCACATCATGACCCTCACCACTCATTACCCTTACCACATCACCCTCACATCACACCTTACCACATCAGCACTTCCACATCTCCGTTACATCGCATTACCACATTGCAACATCACATTACCTTTATATCACCCTTACCACATCACTGCATCACCCTTACCACAGCACCACATTACCACAATCACATTGCCACATCACATCGCCATATCACCCTTACCACATCATCAAATAAATGTGTTCACATTACCACGACACCCTAACCACATTCCCATCACCGCAGTACGATATCACCCTTACATCACCACATTACCACATCACCCATACCCCATTACCACATAACCATCATATCACCACATCACACATCTCCCATACCATCCACACCACATTGCTGATACACCACCATTACCATACCACACTTTCCACATTGCCACATCATATCATCACTCTTATCACATCACATCACCCATACATCACACCACATCACCCAAACATCACCACATCAATCACACCACATCACCACATTACCCTCACCCCATCACCCCATCACCCCATCAACCTACATCACCAAATCACGGTTACCACATCACACCATCGTATTTACCAAATCACCACAGCGCATTTACCACATCACCACATCGCCTTTACTACATCACCAAATCACCATACCACATCAACACATTGCCTTTACTTCATCGCCAAATAACCATACCACATCAACACATTGCCTTTACCACATCACCAAATCACCGTACCACATCAACACATTGCCTTTACATCACCAACACCACATTCTTACCACACCACCCACACATCAACACATCACCCTTATAACAAACCTCCGCCACCACACTGCATCCTAACCACCCACATCAACCCCACACCACCTTACCCACATCACACCCACATCACCTACACCACTCACAGACCACCCACACCACCACATGACCCACACACCACCCACACCCCGTAACCCACAGCTTCACACCACACCACACACACACGTACACACACTCACTAGGACTGCAATGCAAGGACTGCTTGCTATCTGCTCATTGCTGTCTGACTGGTCTAAGGGAAACAACCACTCTTTGTAACTATACAGCACAGGATACAGTCGGGTCACCTCCCTTGCTCAACCCCCAAATCTGTAACGGTCACTGACAGTGTGCCATCTCACAATAAACATGTAATGCATGACAATAATAATTCTGTAGAAGCAAGTGGTGTACACCCTCCCCCACACACACAGGCGCGTGTACGTGCGCACACACAAGCGCGTACACATACGTACAAACACGCATATACAAGCACACATGTACACATTCGACACGGACACAAACACAACATCCACCCCCACTGCCAAACCACACCACATTCACTGCACACCCACATCACACCACATCACACCATATCATGTACACCACACCGACCACAGCAAAACACCCATCACACATCAACTCACACGAGAACACCAACACCACATATCACGTGCATCATACATCCCCCTTACTACCATTACCACATCACACCACATCACCTTTCCACACCTTCACCACATCACGATATCGCTTTTACCTCATCACCACATCACCCCTATACCACATCGCATCACCTTTACTACATCACCACATCGCCCGTAGATCACATTGCCTTAACACATCACCACATCACCAACCACTTCACCACATCACATCAACACACAACATGTGTTATCACATCACCCTTCCCACATCACCGCATCATCTTTCCACATCGTAACATCACCAACTCACCTTACCATATCTCCACACAACCCTTGCCACATCGCTTTTACCACATCACCGACACATCACCACATCATCCGTATAACCTCCGTACCTCAGCACATTCTAAAAAAAAACACATCACATCACAGGACCACATCGCTTTTCCACATCAAAACATTACATCACACCACATCACACGCCACATCAGACACACATCACACACCACATCCGACACCACATCAAACACCATATTACATCACACACCACATCACACATCACATACGCATCACACCACATCCGACACCACACTAAACACCACACCACATCAAACACCACACACCACACCACACACCCACCACATCACACACCACATCGCACATTCCACACACCACATCGCACATAACGTCACAACCACATCACAAATCAAATACACCGTATCGCACACACATCACATCACACACATCACACACCACATCACACACCACATCACACACGCCACATCACATCACATAACCTACATCACCCACACCAAACAATACACCCCGTCCACACAACATCCACACCACCCATACTTCCACAACACCACCTCACGCACATCACACCCACACCACATGACCCACACCACACCACACCACACCACACCACACGTACACACACGTACACACACTCACTAGGACTGCAATGCAAGGACTGCCTGCTGTCTGCTCATTGCTGTCTGACTGGTCTAAGGGAAACAACCACTCTTTGTAACTATACAGCACAGGATACAGTCAGGTCACCTCCCTTGTTCAACCCGCAGATCTGTAACGTCACTGACAGTGTGTCATCTCACAACAAACATGTAATGCATGACAATAATAATTCAGTGGCAGCAAGCGGTACACACACACACACACACACACACACACACACACACACACACACACACACACACACACACACACACAGAAAGGGAGAGAGAGGGAGAAAAAAGGACTAAGACATGAGAGACACAGACAGACAGACAGAGAGAGAGGAGACGGATACGAGAGAGAGAAAGATACAGACAGACAATGAGTGAGATAGACAAATAGAGAGAGAGGGGGGGAAGGAGACAGAGACTGACCAGAGAGAGAGGGAGAAAGAAAGAGGGAAAGAGACAGGCACAACAGAGAGAAAGACAGACAGTAAGACAGAGGGGGAGAGCGAGAAAGGGGGGAGGGAGGGAGGGAGAAAAGAGAAAGAGAAGAGAGAGACAAGAGAGAGAGACAGAGAGAGAGACAGAGAGAGAGAGAGAGGTCAGTGAGAGAGTGAGAGAAAGAGAAATAAAGAGAGGGAGAGAAAGGGGGAAGGGAGAGAGTGAGAGAGAGTGTGAAAGAGAGACAACAGAGGGGAGAGAGAGAGAGAGAGAGAGAGAGAGAGAGAGAGAGAGAGAGAGAGAGAGAGAGAGAGAGAGAGAGAGAGACAGACAGACAGACAGACAGACAGACAGACAGACAGACAGACAGACAGACAGACAGACCAGAAAGAGAGGGAGAAAAAGAGAGACTCAGACAAGAGAGAGAGAGAAACAGAGAGTGAAAGACTAAAACCAGGAAGAGAGAGAAAGAGAGGGAGAGAGACAGAGACAGAGAGAAAAAGAGGGGGGAGAGACAGACAGAGAGGAATACAAAATTTTATTTACAGAGATTAGTAGATTAAGTACAACCTTTTTTTTAGTCAGCCCTCTTTATTAGAATGAGTATAAACACCAAAGCACAAGCAATATGTTTGGAAAAAGAAAAAACAAATATGGAAGAAAAACAGTGAAGGAAACCACAGGAAGAAAAATGCACCAAAAAACAAACAGATCAATCAAGAACAAGTGACAACAATGAAGGGAGGGGTGGGAGAGGGAGAGAGAGAAAGAGAGAGAGAGAGAGAGAGAGAGAGAGAGAGAGAGAGAGAGAGAGACAGACAGACAGACAGACAGACAGACAGACAGACAGACAGACAGACAGACAGACAGACAGACAGACAGACAGAAAGAGAGACCGACCGACCGACAGACAGAAAGAGAGAGAAAGAGAGACAGAGACTGAGACCAGAGAGAGAAAGATAGACAGGCAGAGACATGACAGAGACAGAGACAGACAGACAGAGGCCGACAGATTGAGGGCAAAGAGAGAGGGAGAAAAAGAGACTAAGACATGAGAGAGACAGAGAGAAAGAAAGAGAGAGCAAGAGAGCGAGGGAGGGACAGAGAGAGAGGGTGACAGAGGAAGACGGAGACGAGAGAGAGGGAGAGAGGGACAGGGAGACGGAGGAAGACAGAGACGAGAGAGACAGACAAAGAGACAGAGATAAAGAGAGACAGAGAGAGAGACGAGAGAGACAAAGAGACAGAGATAAAGAGAGACAGAGATAAAGAGAGACAGAGAGAGAGACCAGAGACTGAGACCAGAGATTGAGACCAGAGACTTAGACCAGACTGAAACCAGAGAGAGAGATAGGCAGAGGCAGAGATATGAGAGAGAGAGAGAGAGAGAGAGAGAGAGAGAGAGAGAGAGAGAGAGAGAGAGAGAGAGAGAGGCCAAAGAAAGAGAAGGAGAAAGAGAGAGACACACAGAGGGAGACAGAGACGAGAGAGACATATGATAATACCCATCACCACTGAGAGGATACATAAACACTAACAAATATACAAATAAACAAAAAACAAACAAAAACAATGTTTTAAGTGTAGTTAGTATGTGTATTTTAATTATACTGTGTAGGTATTCATTTTTATGAATACATAGGCTATTCACAAAGATTGATCATTACAGTATATCTGAATTATGTGTACCTTATCTACAATGTGTGGATGTTCATTTTTATAGCTGTATTAGAATTTAATTTGTGTGTCACTAGTTAGTTCTCTCTCTCTCTCTCTCTCTCTCTCTCTCTCTCTCTCTCTCTCTCTCTCTCTCTCTCTCTCTCTCTCTCTCTCTCTCTCTCTCTCTTGATAGCCTAGTGGTCAGCACATTGCGCTGGCAATTTGATGACCCAGGTTCGAGTCCGGTCGAGGAGATTTTTCTCCTGGAGTTAACACCAGTGCTGACTCCACTCTCCCCAAAAGTCCTTCGGATGAGACTTTAAACCGAGGCCCCGTGTGCGAAAGCACGCACAACATCTTGCGCACACGTTAAATCCTGTTCCACTCTTCGTAAGAATAGACCATCGTGTGCTGGTGGGAACAGATGACATTAAAATTACAAAACTGCATACACACGGGGACTGGACGTAAAAAAGCACAAGAGTGCTTATTCCATTATCCTCGATATAAAAGAATAAATCAAATCAAAATCAAATTAAATCAAATCAATCTCTCTCTCTCTCTCTCTCCTCTCTCTCTCTCTCTCTCTCTCTCCTCTCTCTCTCTCTCTCTCTCTCCCCTCTCTCTCTCTGTGTTACCATCCATATTGAGAAAAGTTTCATTCATATTTTGTACAATTTAATACCCACGTCTCGAATGTAATGGATTCTGTGTAAACTTTTAATTAAAGATCTTATCAAGTAGGCTGAATAACTATGTCCATCGTGATTACGAAATGGTTATGAACGTGATTTTATGACCATAATCATAAGATTGATAAGGTATTAGAACATATATGTCCCAAAATGTATGCCTTACAGCGGATGGATTCTCTTGTGTCCGTTAAATGATTTATTAAAATCAGGCATAATTATTTTTTCTTTAGAATGAAGTTTATTGATGACATGCGCGCGAACCTGTGTGTGTGTGTGTGTGTGTGTGTGTGTGTGTGTGTGTGTGTGTGTGTGTGTGTGTGTGTGTGTGTGTGCAATTGTTTTGTTTTGCTTTTTGTTTTTTTTTTCTTTTGTCGTCTCCCCTTTTATCAAAATGTTATGATTTATATGACTTGTTTTGTTGATAGATTAAATATATTTTAGGATGTTCTGCTCCTGTTCTGTTTTGTTTTTATTCCATTTGTTTGTTTTTGTTTCCTTCTGATATAAAGTATGAATGTAAAAGAATGGATGATATTGTAACCTGATAAAATGGTTTAACTGTTATGATTCCGATGACACCGCCCCGTCACACTTAGTTTTTCCTATGAAGCAAAAAAACCCCCAAAACGAACCCAAACAAAAAAAACCCCAAAACCCCACCAAACACCAACTTAAAGTTTATGTGCGAGCGCGGATATATGATCGTGTGAGTGTGAATGTGTGTGTGTGTGTTGTGTGTGTGTGTGTGTGTGGTGTGTGTGTGTGTGTGTGTGTGTGTATTTGTGAATGGTTGCATGTGTGTGTGTGTGTGTGTGTGTGTGGTGTGTGTGTGTAGCCTACGTAAAAGAGCGAGTCTCACAGTACATTATCATCATCATTATTATTTTCACTATTGTTGTTATTGTTCTTTTCATTGTATTTTTTAAAGTTCATTTTGAGTCTTATTTTCTCGTTAAAGATTGTAACAATGTTGTAACTATTTAGTTTTTGGGTGGGGTTTTCTTGGTTAATTTGCTTGTTTGCTTGCTGTTTCATTTCTGTTAGTCTGATTTTTGTTCAAGTGGATTTTAGTTTTTGTTTTTGTTTTTGCTGGGGGGTTTTCTTGTGTGCATGCAGGTTATTTTTCTTTCTTTTTTTTAAATTTTAAATTTTAAAATATTTTTTTGATAGATAGCTTGATGAAAAAAGCAAATGTTTTGCTTACTCAGTGTACCATCCGGAAATAAAATTTTGATTTGATTTGATTTGATCTCTTTCGATCTTGTGTATTATGAAACTAACAGATACCCCCTCTCTGTTAATGCTGCTGTAAGGGTGTTAGATACTGGATTAAGATTTTGCATATGGAAGAGAACAGACTTCCTTTTAGATCTTATAAAAATTTTTCAAAGTTTAGACTTGTGAAATCAGATTAAATGTTCATAATTTTCAATACAGGAAAAACTTTATTTTGATGACCCCAGGTTACAAATCCTTTATGTAACAAGCACCTAGATGAAAGCACATTTTTTTTAAGCGTCCAGTATTAGAGGATATTACCAAATTGCATACCTTAAAAATTAGTAGGCAGCCTAATTCTTTTCGACTTCGTCTTTCATGGCGCCCAAGTCAGCCTGAGGTTGTGCGTACCTCACTATTTTGTGTAAACTTTCAGAATAAGAATATTTTGTTGTCGTAAGTTATATTTGTGTAACTGACTTTTAATCGGGTAATTTTTTTGTTGTTATTTGGATTTTTTTCCAACACCAAAAATACTAAGCAGTTTGGCCCCCTCCCCTTCAATGAATGGGCCAATAGCCTTTTTGTGATACAATTTTCGAGCTCCGAGATCTATCTCTCTCTGCCTCTGTCTCTTTTTCCTGTCTCTCTCTGTGTCTCCTCTTTTTTTTCTGGGGCGGATAAAAAAAAGTCTTGTAACTTAACTTATTACCCCCCCGTAAAATAAAATTGCGTTTGCGTTCCTCTCTCTGTCTTTTTCCCCTCGTCTTCCGCCTCTCTCTGTGTTCTCTCTTTTCTTTCTTTCTCTCTCCCCTTTCTCTCTCTCTCTGTTCTCTCTCCCCCCCTCTCCCTCTCTTTGTCCCTCCCTCACTCCTCTTCTTTCTCTCTCTTTCGTTTTCTCTCTCCCCTCTTTCCTTTTTGTCCCTCCCCGCTCCCCCCCTCTCTCTCTCTCCCTCCTCTCTCTCCCTCAATCTCCCCTCTCTCTCTCATCTCCCCTTTTCCCCTTCGTCCTCTCTCTCTCCCTCCCTTCTCTCATCTCTTCTCTCTCTCTCTCCTTCTTTTTCCAACCTAACTTATCACTGAAGATTTTTGGGTTTGCTATTTTGAATTAAAATTAAATTTTTTTACTGTTTAATAAAGTATGTGATTTATTTATGTTTTGTGTTTAAGGTTTTTTTATTTTTTTGCTTTTTGTTTTGGGGGTTTTTTTTTGTTTGTTTTTTTTGTTTTTGTGTTTTTTTTTTGGGTTGTTGTTGTTGTTGTTTTTATCATGTGTTTTTTTTTTTTGTTTTGTTTTTTTTATCTGTCTTTGCTTCCCCCCTTCCACAAAACACCACACACACACACAACACACACACCACACACCACCCACACACCCCACACACCCACACACACAAAAACCCACACACACACACACACATAAAAGCACACAACACAGAAAACCCCACACACACACCACACACACAAAACACACACACAACACCCACACAAAACAAAAACACAAAACAACACACACACAAACACACACACACGGAAAATGTATTATTTTTAAATATAAAATGTTTTGGCTAATAGATTTGTAATCCCATGTAACCATTGTCCTGAATAATTGCTTTTTCTCTTTCATCTTCATTATAAAATTTGTATCTCTTAATGTACGGGTTTAAAATTTAAAAACTTGTTTGTGTAACCTTAAATGTTGTTTTCCCCCCTATTGGTTACTTCTTTTATACAATATTGCTCTTTGTTTTTTTTTGTTTCCCGGGATTTTTCTTTCATTGTTAGGCCTGGCCAAATTTTTGAGCTTGGGCCTATAGTTTCTTTTGATGATTTTTTTTATAGAATGTTTGTGGCTTTTTGAAATACTTTGTTGACTGATTGTTTTGATCTGATTTAATTTAACGATGCCTTTTTTTTTCATTTTATTTTTTTATTATTATTTTATATTATTTTTTTTTAAATTATTTTAATATTTAAATTAATTTTTTTTTTTTTTTTTTTTCCCTCCATGTTCCCTTCAACATATTTTATTCTAGTTTTTATTATTGGATAGGAATGTTTTCGGTTTTTAAATTTGAATGAATGTAGTTTTTACTGTTTAAATAAGAGATACGAATTTTAAATAGTTTTTTTTTTTGTTTTTTTTTTCTTCCCACGTCTATTTCCTACTATGCCTTCTTTCCCTTGTTTCTCCCCCCTCACACACTCACACATACACACACCACACACACACACACACACACACACACACACACACACACACAACACACACACACAGTGACACACACACACACACACACACCACACACAAAACAAAACAAACACAGTGACACACACACACACACACACACACACACCACACACACACACACACACACCACACAACACACACAACACACACACTTACACACACAGAATATTTAATTTTCATATGAATTTTTTGTGAGCTTATAGGTTTCATCGATGATAATTTGTTGACAGAAGTGTTTAGTGGGTGTTCTGAAACATTTCGTTGATTGGTTTGTCTTGATGACGATGCAATTTGATGACGCTCTCTCTCTCTCTCTCCTCTCCTCTCTCTCTCTCTCTCTCCCCTTTTCTCTCTCTCTCCTCTCCTCTCTTCCCCTCTCTCCCTCTCTCTCTCTCTCTCTCTCTCTCTTTCTGGTCCTGATTATTTGCTATTTTTTCATCTTCATTAGTATATATATATATAATAATATATATATAATATATATATATAATAATATATATAATATATATAATTTTTTAATGTATAAGTCTGATTTAAAACTTTTTTGTATTTATAACCTACATGTTGTTTCGCTCCTACTTGATTTTAAAAATATTTTTTTTATACAATCTTGCTCTTTTGTTTGTTGTTTGCCTTTTGGGGTTTTCTTTTTTCCCTTTTAAGGATTGGCTACATTATGATTTATAGATAATTGATGATAATTATTTTTTTTACAAAATGAGAGTGTTTTGAAATATTGACTAAGATTGTTTTGATGTAATTTGAAGATGCTCTCTCCTCCTCTCTCTCTCTTCCTCTCTCCTTTCCCCTCTCTCTCCTCTCCTCTCTCTCTCTCTGTCTGTCTGTCTGTCTGTCTGTCTCTGTCTGTCTGTCTGTCTGTCTGTCTGTCTGTCTCTCTCTCTCTCCTCTCTCTCTCTCCTCCTCTCTCTCCTCCTCTCACTCTCTCCTCTCTCTGGGTTTTCCTTTCCTTGTTAAATTTGGTCAAATTGTGAGTTTTTAGGTTTCTTGATGATAGTTATTTTTATGGAAGTGTGAAATTTTTTTTAAATATTTTTGTTGACTGGTTTGTTTTGATGACATATAATTTGGCGATGCTCTCTCTCTCTCTCTCCTTCTCTCTCTCTCTCCTCTCCTCTCTCTCTCTCTCTCTCCTCTCCTCTCTCTCTCTTCTCTCCTCCTCTCTCTCTCTCTCTCTCTCCTCTCTCTCCTCTTTTGCTTCCTTTCCCCCTCCTTTCCCCCCAACTTCCACCTTAGATATTCTAACCTAGACTTATTATGGGAGGAGTATTTTGGTTGTTAGTTGGATTCAAACTGTATTCTTACCATTTGAATATTGAAAGTGTTTTCATATAGTCTTTTGTGTTTAAAGGATTTATGGGTTGTTGGTGTTTTTAACTGTTTTTTTCCCCCCCTTTTATGCCTACTTTGCTTGTTTTTTCCCGCTTACACACACACCAAAACGCACGCACACACACACAACACACACACACGCACACACACTACAAAGCACAAAAACTCACACACTAATCACACACTCACGCATTATATATTTGTAATGCCTCTGGTTCTGGTCTGAATATTTGCTATTTTTAAAATGTTTTTGCTATGTTTAATTTTTGTTTAAATTAATTATCATGTATCCAGTTGGGATGACGCGTTTTGTTGAATGTATTCTGTTTTCTTTTTTTAAAATATTGTTTGAACTGCTGCTGGTGGTGATGCTGGTATATAGGGTAGGGAGGGGTTTCTAGCTTTATTCCCTGATCAGGGCAAGGGGCCGGATGAAAAAAAAGTATGTAATGCTTACTTACTCTGTTACCCTTGAAAAATAAAGATTATTCATTCATTCATTCATTCATTCTCTTCTCTCTCTTCTCTCTTCCTCTCTCTCTCCCCCTCCATCTTCCTCTCTCTCTCTCTCTCTCTCCTTTCTCTCTTTGCCTCCCTCGTCCCTTGCTCTCTCTCTTTCTTCTCTCTGTCTCTCTTGGCCTCAATCTCTCGGTCTCTGTCGTTTGTTTTTTGTCTGTCTGCCCTGTCTCTCTCTCTATGTCTCTGTCATGTCTATGCCTCTGCATGTCTATCTCTTTCTCTGTGTGTCTCTCTTCTCTCTGTCTCTCGTCTGCCTGTTTTCGGTCTGTCTCTGTTTCTGTCTGTCTCTTGTCTGTCTCTGTCTCTGTCTCTGTCTCTCTCTTCTCTGTCTCTCTCTGTCTCTCTCTCTGTCTCTCTGTCTCTCTGTCTCTCTGTCTCCTCTCTGTCTCTCTCTGTCTCTCTCTCTGTCTCTCTCTGTCCTCTCTCTCTCTCTCTCCTCTCTCTCTCTCCTCTCTCCTCTCTCTCTCTCTCTCTTCTCTCCCTCTCCCTCTCCCTCTCTACCTCACTCCTCCTCTCCCCCTTCTCTCTCCTATTCTTCTTTCCCCCTTCCCCACCTTTTCTCTCTTCCCCCAACCATTATGTCTGTCTCTTATGTAAAGCGTTTCTATTTCACTTAACTGTCTAGGTGCACATTATATTTCAGATTTATGATGAAACCTTTGTATAATCTTGTGTATGTTATGATTTTTCTTACTTGACATAAGTAGGTACTAACTTGCATAATTGTAGTTCTTATTGTTTCCCTGATCCTTTTTTTTTTCTCTCTCCTCTTCCCCCTCCTCTTGCTCCTCCTCTCCCTCTTTCCCCTCTATTCTCTTTTTCTCTTTTCTTTGTCCATTTCTTCTTACCCTCTTCAGGAGCTGAAAAAGATAATAACAGCCCGCACCTTATTCCTCTCACTCCCTCCCTCTCTTTCTTTTCAAATGTTATAGCTTTATGCTCAAATCATACGATTGGTTGATTTATTCACCAAATTTTGATTTTCATAGCTTTATACTTGAATTACGCATTTGGATTGATTGGTTGATTGATTCACTTTTTTTTTTTAAAAAGAGGCTGGATGAAAACAAGCCACCATTGTGCTTAATCTTTTCCCTCAATAAAAATGTTTCATTCATTCATTCATTCATTCATTCATTCATTCATTCATTCATTCATTCATTCATTCATTCTCTCTCTCTCTCTGGGGGTCGGATAGCCTAGTGGTCAGAGCATTGCGCTGGCAATTTGACGAGCCGGGTTCGATTCCGGTCGAGGAGATTTTTCTCCTGGAGTTAACATCAGTGCTGACTCCACTCTCCCCAAAAGTCCTTCGGATGAGACTTTAAACCGAGACCCCCGTTTCCTTCACTGGTTTTCTTCCATATTTGTTTTTCTTTTCCAAACATATTGCTTGTGCTTTGGTGTTTATACTCTTCCCATAAAGAGGGCTGACTGAAAAACAAATGTTGTACTTAATCTACTAATCTCTGTAAATAAAGTTTTGTATTTCCTCTCTGTCTGTCTGTCTGTCTGTCTGTCTGTCTGTCTGTCTGTCTGTCTGTCTGTCTGTCTGTCTGTCTCTCTCTCTCTCTCTCTCTCTCTCTCTCTCTCTCTCTCTCTCTCTCTCTCTCTCTCCCTGTTTCTTTTTCCCTCTGTGTCTCTCTACCCCTCTCTCTTGTGTCTCTGTCTCTCTCTCTCCCTCTCTCTTTCTCTCTCTTCCTGGTCGTAGTCCCTCCTTTCTCTTTTTCTCCCTCTCCCTCCCTCTCTCTGGTCTTTCTCTGTCTCTCTCTCTCTCTGGTCCCATTCTCTCTGTCTCCTGTCTCTCTGTCTCTCTGTCTCTCCTCTCTCTCTCTCTCTCTCTCTCTTCTCCTCTCTCCCTCTCTCTCTCTCTCTCTCTCTCTCTCTCTCTCTCTCTCTCTCTAAGTCCTTCGATGAGACTTAAAACCGAGGTCCCGTGTGCGAACGCACGCAGAACACCTAGCGCACACGTTAGATCCTGTTCCGCCTTTCGTAAGAGTAGGCCATCGTGTGCTGGTGGGAACAGATGACATTTACAAAAACTGCATACACACGGGACTGGATGAAAAAAAGCACGCGTGCTTATTCCATTATCCTCGATATAAAAGAATCATCAAATCAAATCAAATCTTTCTCTCGGGGAACGGATAGCTTAGTGGTCAGAACATTGTGCTGGCAGTTTGACGAGCGGATAGCCTAGTGGTCAGAACATTGCGCTGGCAATTTGACGAGCGGATAGCCTATGGTCAGAACATTGCGCTGGCAATTTGACGAGCCGGGTTTGATTCCGTCGAGGAGATTTTTCTCTGGAGTAAACAACAGTGCTGACTCCACTCTCCCCAAAATTCCTTCGGATGAGACTTTAAACCGAGGCCCCGTGTGCGAACGCATGCACAACATCTTGCGAACACGTTAAATCCTTTCCCGCTTTTCGTAAGAGTAGGCCATCATTTGCCGGTGGGAATAGATGACATTTACAAAACTTCTCATTGTTCATAAACGAAATGGCCATAACTATGAAAATGAGGGAAAACATGGAATTCAACTGCAACCTGGTTCTATGGAATTATTTCTATTGTTGTTTGCAGATGACCTGCTCTTTTGTCAAAGACTCCTGTAGGGCTACAAAGCCAGTTGAACAATCTGAGTAAGTTATGCAAAGAAAAATACCTGGATATAAATATAGATAAATAATAAAATTATGGTGTTTAGAAAGGGTGGACACCTAGGTCGGAATGAAAAATGGCATTTAGATGGAGCAAATCTGGAAGTGGTTAATGGTTACACCTACCTGGGATATACTTTTACTACAAAACTGAGTGTAGTTCAAGGAGTCACGAAATTAGTTACAAAAGGAAGGAAGGCAGTTCATGAATGTGCTCGAGTGCTCCGCAATCTTAATGATATTTCTAAACAGACTTACTTTAAGATGTTTGATGCCCAGGTTCAGCCAATCTTGTTATATGGATCAGAATTCTGGGCACTTGAACACACTGATTCCATCGAAAAAGTTCATACCTTAGCATGCAAACGCTTTCTAGGTGTCTCTCCTAAAACCCCAAATAAATGCATTTACAGCGAACTGGGCAGATACTCTCTTCAGATTAATGCATGCATGGGAGCTGGGTGAAATTGTTGCATATGGAATTAAAGAGACTGCCTAAGCAAGCTTATCTAATGCAGGTTAGCATGGATGAAAATGATATTGTGTGTTGGGCATACAGATTGAGAACTATATTAGAAAAATGTGGTTTGGGATTTGCATGGTTAAACCAGAGTGTCGGGAATGAATGGATTTTCTTTTCATTGTTGAAAAAACGCCTTGTGGGAAATTTCATTTGTGACTGGTCTGATGCACTTAACAAAAGCGAAAGGTTTTCATTGAATGCATCTTTTAAATCAAACTTCATGACTGAACCTTATGTTGATACCTTAAAAGTTAAACACTTTCGGGACACTCTTGCCAAAGCCAGAATGGGGGTTCTTCCCCTGAACGCAAATACTTTTCTTTATGCAAAGGATGATCCTTCAGTTTTGCTGTGTAGTTTCTGTCAAAATGAAATAGAAAATGAAATCCATTTGATTTGTACATGTCATAACTACAAAGAACTAAGGTATCAATATTTAAGGGATAATCAACTAGATGAAAGCTTATTTTGTGATATAATGACCAACTATCACTTACTGTTCATGCAAAACCTGGCTCAGTTTATTTACCATGCTGTGAATAAGAGAGAGGTGTTAAATTTTACCATGCTGTTGTGGCAGGGCGGTAATTAGATTACTTCCCTTGCGATCGGAACGGCCAATCGCAGCGTCGTGGGTGTAACGTTTGGATCCACACCTGTGAATTGTGCGACGTTCTGTATCGTTGGGGGGTGGTCGAAAGCCGTCCTCTGCATGCACTTTGCCCGTAGCGGTAAAAATGTAGTATTTATGCAGCCTCTTTTTAGAGGCCACATTCCCACTGTCTGACCGTGCTGTCGTCGCCGAGAAGTTGTACAGAGTCGCGGCAGATCAAATATCTGCACTCTGTTACACTGTGAATAGGAGAGAGGTGTTAAAGATACTATCTAACTAAAAGAAATTCCTGACTTCCTGAAAAACCGTCAATCATGTTGGAAGAGGGCCAAAGGCCAGAATCCTGTGTGTGTGTGTGAGAGAGAGAGAGAGAGAGAGAGAGCGCGTGCGTGCGTGCGTGCGTGCGTGTGAGTGAGTTGTGTGTGTGTGTGTGTGAGCGCGCGCACGTACTGCATGGGTGCACATGGGGTGGGGTGGGGGTGCATGCGTACAAGATTAACTGTGAGTGTGCCAAAAAATTGAGCGAGACATGCACAAGCGATCATTACATCTTAATTTGTATCACACAATACATTATTATTCATATTCTGTATGCTGATGTGTACAATCCTGTTTACTCCTTTTGTAGTTTCTTTTTCAGAATCCAGGCAATCTGTATATTGTTGGAAATTGCATGAGTTTAGAGTGGAAATGTTAGGAGTCTGAAGACTTATGAACATTAAATCATTTGAAGTCTTGAAGTCTCTCTCTCTCTAAGTCCTTCGTATGAGACTTTAAACCGAGGCCCCGTGTGCGAACGTACGCAGAACACCTAGCGCACACGTTAAATCCTGTTCCGCCTTTCGTAAGAGTAGGCCATCGTGTGCTGGTGGGAACAGAAATTTACAAAAACTGCATACACACGGGGACTAGATGAAATAAAAGCACGAGTGCTTATTCCATTATCCTCGATATAAAAGAATCATCAAATCAAATCAAATCTTTCTCTCGGGGGAACGGATAGCCTAGTGGTCAGAACATTGCGCTGGCAATTTGACGACCCGGGTTCGATTCTGGTCGAGGAGATTTTTCTCTGGAGTAAACATCAATGCTGACTCCACTCTCCCCAAAATTCCTTCGGATGAGACTTTAAACCGAGGCCCCGTGTGCGAACGCACGCAGAACATCTTGCGCACACGTTAAATCCTGTTCCGCTTTTCGTAAGAGTAGGCCATCGTGTGCTGGTGGGAACAGATATTTAGAAAACTGCATACACACGGAGACTAGATGTAAAAAAGCACAAGAGTGCTTATCCCATTATCCTTGATATAAAAGAATCAATCAATCAATCAATCAATCAACCTCTCTCTCTCTCTCTCTCTCTCTCTCTCTCTCTCTCTCCCTCCTCTCTCTCTCTCTCTCTCTCTCTCTCTCTCTCCTCTCTCTCTGTCCTTCGGATGAGACTTTAAACTAAGGCCCCGTGTGCGAACGCACGCAGAACACCTAACGCACACGTTAAATCCTGTTCCGCCTTTCGTAAGAGTAGGACATCGTGTGCTGGTGGGAACAGATGACATTTACAAAAACTGCATAGCCTAGTGGTCAGAACATTGCGATGGCAATTTGACGAGCGGATAGCCTAGTGGTCAGAACATTGCGCTGGCAATTTGACGAGCCGGGTTTGATTCCGGTCGAGGAGATTTTTCTCTGGAGTAAACATCAATGCTGACTCCACTCTCCCCAAAATTCCTTCGGATGAGACTTTAAACCGAGGCCCCATGTGCGAACGCACGCAGAACATCTTGCGCACACGTTAAATCCTTTCCGCTTTTCGTAAGAGTAGGCCATCATGTGCCGGTGGGAACAGATCACATTTACAAAACTGCATACACACGGGGACTGGATGAAAAAAAAGCACAAGAGTGCTTTTCGCATGATCCTTGATATAAAAGAATCAATCAATCATCTCTCCTCTCTCTCTCTCTCTCCTCTCTCTCTCTCTCTCTCTCACTCTCTCTCTCTCTCTCTCTCCTCTCTCTCTCTCTCTCTATATATATATATATATATATATATATATAAATGATCTGCAGCTTTTCATTACGAAAGGCCAGTATGAACTTTCTGCTGATGACACTTCTATTCATGGCTCTCATTCTGACTTGGGACAACTTGTTATTTCTTTCCAAGAAAATACCAGTCAGTTATTTACATGGACTGAGCTTAACCATATGTCTTTAAATGAACACAAAACAAAATGCATGACAATTACTTCTCGACAAAAGTGACAAAACATCTTATTTCTCATACCTCATTTTTATCTTGGTAATAACACTATCGATGAAGTTAACACTCATCGAGTATTGGAAGTCATTTTTGGTAACAATCTCACCTGGTCATCGCACATTGATAGCCTGTGCTAGCGAATCTCACAAAAGGTATATCAACTTTCAAAAATTAAACATTATTTAGATCTCAATGCTCATAAACAATTTTATCATGCACATATACAATCTATCATTGATTATACCTCAACATTGTATGACTTAAGCAGTGGTAATAATTCAAAACCTCTTTCAAGGATTCACAAGAGTGCTTTTAAACTCATACTGTTAAAATCTTCTAGCTTGTCACCTCAAGATGACATTAAACTCGATATCCTGCCCTTAAATTACCAGTTCGAATGCAACAAAGCTGTTACAATGTATCGAATAATGAACGGACCTGCTCCAAATACTGTGACTGCAAGATTTCCCCTCAACCAGTCAAAATACACGAACAATATACTGATTCAGAAACCAAGGATTGACATGTACAAAACTAGCCTTCCTACTCAGGAATTTTATGGAACTCGATGCCATAATGCATAAAAAATGCTGGCAGTATTTTGTCTTTTAAACGTGCCTATAATGCATTCATTGAGAAATCAATCTATTGAATAGTTTGTATTTCCTGTCTGTTCTGCTACTATAATGCTAATCTAAAGACTCACGTCAAATACAAATGTTTCGTTAGTTGAAGCGTATTGATCCAAAGCATTGCATATATCATGTTTTAAAGTGGTTTTATTGTATAATTATCGCTACAGTGCATCCATTTGTCGCACATTTGCAGCATGTCTGTGTTGATCTGATATTAAGCTGTCTGTGTTGATATGATATTGAGCCGTCTGTGTTGATCTGATATTGAGCCGTCTGTGTTGATCTGATATTGATCCGTCTGTGTTGATCTGATAATGAGCCGTCTGTGTTGATCTGATATTCAGCTGTCTATGTTGATCTGATATTCAGCTGTTTGTGTTGATCTGATACTGAGCTGTCTGTTTGATCTGATATTGAGCTGTCTTTGATCTGAAATTTAGCTGTGTGTGCTGGCCTGAAATTTAGCTGTCTGTGCTGACCTAATATTCAGACGTCTGTCGTAGCTAGTGTTTCCACACAGATTTGATAAGAACTGCTAGCTGCTTGGGTTCTTTAACGTGCGTTAAATGTGTCTTGACAGAGGTTTCCTGTTTTTCGTGTCATCTGCGAGACTGGAACCCAGCCCACAGCTATACCTGGATAGGGCAACGTTCGGCTTCAGACGAGATTTGATCATGGACCCTGCGTCTCTCTCTCTCCTCTCTCTCTCTCTCACTCTCCTCTCCATCTCTCTCCTCCTCTCCTCTCCTCTCTCTCTCTCTCTCTCTCTCTCTCTCTCTCTCAAAATTTGACGACCCGGCTTAGAGTCCGGTCGAGGGGATTTTTCTCCTGGAGTTAACATCAGTGCTGAATCCACTCTCCCCAAAAGTCCTTCGGATGAGACTTTAAACCGAGGCCCCGTGTGCGAACGCACGCACAACATCTTGCGCACACGTTAAATCCTGTTCCGCTTTTCGTAAGAGTAGGCCATCGTGTGCCGGTGGGAACAGATGACATTTACAAAACTGTATACACACGGGGACTGGATGTAAAAAAGCACAAGAGTGCTTATTCCATTATCCTCGATATAAAAGAATAAATCAAATCAAATCTCTCTCTCTCCCTCTCCCATACTCTGTCCCTCTCTCTCTCTCTTCCTTCCCCTCTCCCTCCCTCCTCCACTCTCTCTCCCTCCCCCCCCCTCCTCTACTTTCTGTCTCTTACTCTATCAGTCTCTGTCTCTTGCTCCGCCTCTATCTGGTCTCAATCTCTCTCATTGCTCTCTCTCGTGATCTGTCCTCTCTGTTTCTGTCTCTCTGTTCTCTCTCTCCCTGTTGTCTGTGTGTCTCTCTCTCTTTTCCCATCTCCTTCTTTTTTTTTCTCCCACCTCTCTCTTCTCTCTCTCTCTCTCTCTCTCTCTCTCTCTCTCTCTCTCTCTCTCTCTCTCTCATCTCTCTCTCTCTCTCTCTCTCTCTCTCTCTCTCTCTCTCTCTCTCTCTCTCTCTCTCTTTTTCATTGCTATAGTGGTGTGGAATATATTCATGCTTTCAGTTAGTATTGCTATAGCGGGTGTAACATTTATCAATGATTTCATTTTGCATTGTTGCAGTGTGTGTAATATGTATCAATGGTCTCTTTTTTAATTGTGATAGCAGGCGTGAAATTTATCCATGCTTTCATTTTTCATTGCCACAGAGTGTGAGAAATTTTTGAATGCTTCCATTTTCCATTACTATAGCGTGTGTGGAATGTAACCATGCTTCCAGTTTTCATTGGTATAGTACATTCAAAATTTACCAGTGAGTTCATTCAGCATTGCTATAGTGGGTGTGAAATGTGTATTGCGAGTTCATTTTTCATTGCTATAGCAGGGGTGAAATTTATCCATGCTGTCATTTTTTCACTGCCATGGTATGGGTAGTCTAAGTGAAATTTAACAATGCTTTCCCTTTTCTTTACTATAGTATATATGAAGTGTTTCCATGCTCTGATTTTTCATTGTATAGTATGTGTGAAATGTATCCATGCTGTCAATCTTTCACTGACATAGTATATATTATGTAAAATTTATTCATGTTTTCATTTTGCATTACACTCACACCCCTGCCCCCCTCACCTGGTGTATTGTGGTCCAAGGCCAAGGTACCATTAAACCATTTCAGTGTTCAGTGTTCAGTGTTCTCTCTCTCTCTCTCTCTCTCTCATCTCCTCTCTCTCTCTCTCTCTCTCTCTCTCTCTCCTCTCTCTCTCTCTCTCTCTTTCATCGGCAGTACTGTCCAATAACTATGGCGTCCCCCAGGGATCTGTTTTAGGACCTATTCTTTTCTCTCTCTCTCTCTCTCTCTCTCTCCTCTCTCTCTCTCTCTCTCCTCTCTCTCCTCTCTCTCTCCTCTCTCTCTCTCTCTCCTCTCTCTCTCTCCTCTCTCTCTCTCTCTCTCTCTCTCTCTCTATATATATATATATATATATATAATGACTTACCCCTATCTCTAAACACACAGTGCGGGTTATTTGCAGATGATACAACTATCCATACCAATCATTCTCAATTGAATGAAGTTACATCTGCTCTACAATAAAGTATTCACTGCCTGCTTTGATGGTCAGAGTTAAATCACAGGAGTCTTCATCCCCAAAAACTAAGTACTTAATTATAACTCGACAAAAACGACAAAATCTTTCAAACAATTTTACGGCTATCTATATTAATAACAACAAAATTGATGAAGTAGATCATCATAAAATTCTTGGAATTACAGTTGACAGTCTTTCTTGGATGTACCATATCTCTGCATTATGCAAAAAAGTATCAAAATGTGTACACCAGTTATCTAAAATAAAGCATTTCTTAGACCTCAACGCTAGGAAAATGTTTTTCAATGCATATATTATATCCCATATGAGTTATGCTTCAACGATTTGGGATTCGGCTAGCGCAAATGTTCTCAAGCCATTGTTCAGTGTGCATAGACGAGCTCTAAAACTTCTTTTAAAATCTTGATCATGAACCATTTCTGACTATAAAGAACTTGACATTCTTCCATTAAGATCCAAGCTTAAGCATAACAAGGCAGTGTTTATGTATAAAATCATGTCTGGTTTAGCTCCCCCCTTGCTTCAAAACAGATTCATAATCAATGTCAATCGTCATGCCAATAAGATAATGGTGCCACTTCTAAGAATTGACTTATTTAAATCCACTCTCACATATTCTGGTGGTACACTGTGGAATGAGATATCAGCCCTCAACCTTCACAAAGCTTGCAGTGTTTCTATTTTTTAAAAAGTCTATCACGTACATCTTATGGACAATATATCACTATTTTGATGAAATGGATTTTATTTTGTAACACCATTCATAACTAATACCATGTAATTTCAATCATGTGTAAGTATTATGTCAACTCTTAACCCCACCACCCCGCCCCAATACTTTTGTCCCCTCTTTATTCCTGCCTCCTTCTCTTTCTCTCCCCCCTCCCCTCTCTACACCCCTCTCGCTGCAGGGTTGTCTTTTGTCTCTGTCTGTCTTCCTGCCTATCTCTCTGTCTGTTCTACTGTCTCCCTGTCTGTTCTATCTTTCCTTCTGTTGTCTGTCTGTCTGTCTGTCTGTCTGTCTGTCTGTCTGTCTGTCTGTCTCTCTCTCTCTCTCTCT
>JASPKP010001312.1:27500-29993 GCA_030674155.1 Stramonita haemastoma
TTGTATTATCTTTAGTTCCTTTTGAGTTCATTTTGTTGTTATGAGTTGTAACAATGTTGTAGCTAAATATTTTTGGGTGGACTTTTCTTGGTTGCTAAGCTGTTTATTTCATTATGTTCCTTTGTTTGCTCTTTATTAATGCTTCTCTTTTCATCTATAATCAAAATCATTTTATTGTGACTTCTGATTTTCGTCTTCTGAATGAGTGCATTTTTATTACCTTATTATATATAATGTTCTTATTCCTTTATGTTGTTTGGTACTGCATATAGTTTTACTGTTTAGTATCTTTTTATCTTGATGTTATCCCTGAAGAGGGCGGGGACTGGATGTAAAAAAGCACATGAGTGCTTATCTATTATCCTCGAATAAAAGAATTTGTCTTGTCTTGTCTTGTCTTGTCTTGTCTTGTCTTGTCTTGTCTTGTCTTCTCTCTCTCTCTCTCTCTCTCTCTCTCTCTCTCTCTCTCTCTCTCTCTCTCTCTCTCTCTCTCTCTCTCTCTCTCTCTCTCTCTCTCCTCTCGGAGTGACTTCCCTTGCTTGGCTACCAGCAGGACGGAATTTCAACACTGCGTTCATTAACCTACGGAGTTTGTACAAAACAGTGGACAGTATGCCAGTGATAGGTTTGCCTTCTCGTCTGGAACATATTCTGAATGCCCTCCTGCAAGATATGAGCCTGTCATCATTTAAAATTGACGGTAGGGAGAGACAAACGGTGGTAGTTCTGCGCCTGTCAACAACAACATGTCAACCGCCAGTCACACACAGTCAGCCTGTTCAAAACGACAGTGTTGTGTACAGGAAGAAAAGTGCAGCACATGTGGCCAGGGACAAAAGACGAACAGAGACTTACAATGCCTCTCGAGAACAAAGACAAGAGGTAAATGTTTCATCGCCATCTGGCCTGTTTCTCCCTACCCCTCCCACTATAATTTATAAACAAGAAAATGACACTAGCCCCGACATGTTGGCCAAGCCTGTTGACAGTCCTTGCCGTGAAGGCCAGACTGCACGTGCAGTGCGTTCTGCCCACCCATTTCTGACAACACTGGCTGACGTCAACCCCCAGTCTGTGACAGTGCCCTACAGTGAATTGACGCTGGATGGACAGACTGCGCTGGATGGACAGACTTCGGAGTGTTGCGAACACAGCGATGGTGGTGAAAGGGATGACAGCGGTTCTGAGGAATGCGATGACAAACCTGCCACATCGTGTGTAACACTGACGTATGACAACACAGAAGCAGACGGGACAGAGGACTGGAGCACTGAAAAAGAAGTCGGCGTAACTTCATCTACCGAACGATCCCAAGCCGCCCTTCCGTCAGATGAATATTTCAGGAAATTCCAGGAACGTTTGGAACAGTTAAATCGGAACATAGGTAGAGTCAGTGACAGTTCAAGAGTGAAGAAAAAAGATTGACATTTCGGCAAAACAGTTGAGAGCGAAAATAGTGTTGACAAATCCATGGCACAGCACACATCTCTGCCACACAGATAATAATAGATCAGGAGTGATCACAATGACAGTGTTCAGTACTGTTTCCGTGTGGGTGTGACGATGATAATACAACTATCGAACATTTCCGAGATATGGTTTCCAATCGCGATGATTTGATGTGAATTGTTTATGGTTCGATTTTGATTGTTTTATTTGATTTCCTTCCCGATGTGAATGGGCTGTAAAGCTTACACATTAAAATAATTGTCATTGTCATTGTCATTGTCTCTCTCTCTCTCTCTCTCTCTCTCTCTCTCTCTCTCTCTCTCTCTCTCTCTCTCTCTCTCTCTCTCTCCTCTCTCTCTCTCTCTCTCTCTCTCTCTCTCCTTCCCTCCCTCCCTCCCTCCCTCTCTACCTCACTCTTCCTCTCCCTCCTCTCTCTCCCATTCTTCTTTTCCCCCTTCCCCACCCCTTCTCTCTTCCCCCACTATTTCTGTATGTCTCTTATGTAAAACGTTTCTATTTTCACTGAACTATCTAGGTGCACATTAGATCTCAGATTTATAATGAAACCTTTGTATAATCTTGTGTATGTTATGATTTTGCTCACTTGACATAAGTAGGTACTAACTTGCATAATTGTAGTTCTTGTTGTTTCCCTGATCCTTCTTTTTCTCTCCTCTTCCACCTCCTCTTGCACCCCCCCTCCCTCTTTCCCTCTATTCTCTTTTTCTCTTTTCTTTGTCCATTTCTTCTTACCCTCTTCAGGAGCTGAAAAAGATAACAGCCCGCACCTCCCCCCCTCCCCCCCCTCTCTCTCTCCCCCCCCCTCTCTCTCTCTCCGCCTGTCTGTCTGTCTGTCCGTCTGTCTGTCTGTCTGTCTGTCTGTCTGTCTGTCTGTCTCTCTCTCTCTCTCTCTCTCTCTCTCCTCTCTCTCTCTCTCTCTCTCTCTCTCTCTCTCTCTCTCTCTCTCTCTCTCTCTCTCTCTCTTTCTCTCTCTCTCTCTCTCTCACTCACCTTCTCACTTTCTCTCCCTCTGTCTCGTGTCTG
>JASPKP010001313.1:5000-12500 GCA_030674155.1 Stramonita haemastoma
ATCAGAGTGGAGAAACCGCTGTTGGTCAATCTGTTAGCTCCGGCAGAATGTTTAAATAATGTTCCCTCTTTTACACAACTGTGATTTTGGAGTTGTTGTCCGTTGCTGTGACACAGACACACACACACATGCACAAGGGCACACACACATACACACATATACACACTCATGCACACATACACACACACATGCACAAGGGCACACACACACACATATACACACTCATGCACACATACACACACGCATACACACACATACACACACACGCATACACACACATACACACGCATAAACACACACACACACACATGCACACACATATATACACACACATGCACACACATAGACATACACACACAAACACACACATACACACACATAAACACACACACGTACACACACACACACACACATAAACACACATACATACACACACATATCAGGAGAATTAACATTATGAATAACAAGAACAATGACAGCAAAAATTGACAGGAAGATTGACTGAAAGATAGGGAGGAAGAATAACAGGAAGACTGAAAAGACTGAAAACAGATTGACAAGAAGATTGACAGAATGAACGACAGGAGGATTGATAGGAAGATTGACAAATCGATTGGCAGAAAGATTGGAAGAAAGCCTGGAAAAAAAGATTGGAAGAAAGATTGACGTGAAGATTGGAAGAAAGATTGACAGGAAGATTGGAAGAAAGATTGGAAGAAAAATTGACAGAAAGATTGACAGAAAGATTGGAAGAAAGATTGAAACAAGGATTAACAGAAGAATTGACAGATTGTCATATGTGATTTACGCTATATTGAGTATTCCTTTTTGTCTCATCAAACTCTTTTCGCTAAATATAACATTTTGCTGTAATCGTGTGTATTCATATTCCCTTGTTTTTGGACACTGAACAATAAATCATTGGATCATTGTCATTCTCTCTATCTCTCTGCCTGTCTTTGCCTCTATCCTTTTGTACCTTTCAATAATAGCCATTTCTTTTGTCTGTATGCGGATTTCTAAGGTAATATCATGTAAATTGGACACACATCAATCATGCTTGCCGTGAGGTATTGTTAGTCGAGCCAGTAGTTCTTGTCTGGTTCTTCCTCTGTCTGAATTTCTGACAGCTCGTTTTATTCTCTGAGCTGTCTATCTGTCTACCTGCCTGCCTGCCTGTCTGTCGTGGTTGGCTGGCAGTCTGTCTGTCTGTCTGTCTGTCTGTCTGTATGATGTCTGTCTGAAAATCTACTCTGAACTACTCGTAAATGGGGGACGGGATAGCCTGGTGGTCAGAGTGATGCGCTTGTGATCTGCTGACCCGGGCTCGAAACTCGTTCAAGAGAATTAGTTTTTTCCTCTGAAGTTAGCATCAGTGCCGACTCCACTTCCCCCAAAAGGCCATCTCTCTCTCTCTCTCTCTCTCTCTCCCTCTCTCTCTCTCTTCTCTCTCTCTCCTCTCTCTCTCTCTCTCTCTCTCTCTCTCTCCTCTCTCTCTCTCTCGCACGGACATGGCACGTGACAGACAAAAGGAAACATACAACACTGACACAGGAAATATAGAAAGACCAGACATGACTGTTGACCAACCACCAGAACAGAGCAATAACTCAGAAAGTGATGTATGTGGTAAATCTGTCACAAATGACAAAAAAACAAGGTCCTCTGTGCGAACACTACGTCAAAGACGTGCTGTCTCTAGCACTGGAATAAAAAGTCGTAGAGGAGTTAAGACCTCTGCAAGATCCAAAAGCCAGCACAGCATCGTTGACTCGTTCAGGAAGGTACAACCAAATGAACAGTCAAACACTTTAGACAAGCAGTTCCATACCTCTCAGTCTGAGCAGAAAAATAAGGGGATTCCATGTACTAGTAAATAGGAACTCAGCCAGGCCACAATACCAAGAAAGCGGTACTTAAGGAAACAGATGCATGATGTTCAACATGATACAGATATAGTGCAAGCAAACAGTTCAGCAACTCAGCCAGATGTACTTGTAAATAGTGTAAATAGCTATCGAGTAAAATTTCTAAACTACAATGTAAATGGCCTCTTACCAAAGCTGGAAAATGACCACTTTTTAAATTTTCTTTTTTCTTATGATTTTGTATGTTTGACAGAAACTTTTCTTGCAAATGATTTTGATTCTCCTATTTTCAGTGATTATATTATATACACATCAAAAACCAAAAAGCTGTCTCAGAAAGGGCGATACTCAGGGGGTGTCATTGTTCTAATTAAGAAATCTTTTGCCAATTTTGTGGAACAAGTTCACTTAGAAGTTGAAAATACTATAATTGTCAAAATTGATAAAGAACTTTTTTCTACAAGCAAGGAAATTATGCTTGTTTGCTCATATATCCCACCAAATGATTCCCCTTTCTGGAAAAGTCAGGAGGGAATATATGGTATGGAAATGTTAGAACAATGCCTAATAGATTTATACGAAAAGAGGGATGACTTTTATATTCTCCTAAATGGTGACTTAAATGCAAGAACTGCATCAAGAAATTATAGTTTTAGTGGTGATGATACTGATTTCACAGGTACAACTGTTTCAGATGACAACAACTTCCCACGAAAAATCTCAAGATGGTGGGGTCAATCTTTTTGGTGAGCAATTATTAGAAATATGTAATATGTTTGAATGCATTATTTTAAATGGGCTTAGTGAACAAAACTTTGATGACAGTTGTACTTATATTGCAGCCTCTGAAACAAGTACAGTGGACTATTTTATTGCATCATATGACTTGCTTTCCTATGTCAATGTTGTATCCCTTACTGTTGAAAGCTTAACGGAATCAGACCATCTTCCAGTTGTTTTGGAATTACAGATTAAGAAAAGGTCAACAGACAAAAATTGGGAGGTAGTTGAAGATGAAAGTTTGGTTTGTGAGAAAATTGTATGGAATGAAGAATACAATAGTGATTTTATTGCGATGTTGCAAAGTAAAGGTATCAAAGACAAACTGATTCTGGCCACACATAGTCTGGATATAGATATAGATCAAGCCTTAGATATTTTTGTAGCATGTCTGAAAACTTCTAGTCAGTGCATGTTAAAGACATTTCATAAAAATAAGAAGAAAAAAATCAGAATGGTTTGATAACGAATGTAAGATGGCAAAAAAGGAAAGTAGGAAAAAGCTTAACTGTTTTAGAAAGTCTAGAACAGATGAAGATAGACTGCTGTATGTAGAAGCAAGAAAAAGATATAAACACTTACTGAAAGATAAAAGACAGAAGTTCAAAAAACTAAAAACAGAAATTTTGGCAAGAGAAATGGATAATTCTTCTCAGTTTTGGAACCAGTTGAGAAGTATGGGATGCGGTGGGAAAAAGAGAATTGGTAACAATATTAGTATGGAAGAGTGGTTTTAACCATTTTAAAAATCTGTTCCAAAATAGCAATGAAGAGATAGATCAGAGGGTAATTGAAGCTGATTTATCTGAAGAAAATAATCATGAGTTAAATCAGCCCATAACAAAAGTAGAAGTCACCCAAGCCATTAGAAAACTCAAGAAAGGTAAAGCAAGTGGAATTGATGCTATTTCTGCTGAAATGCTACAGGCTGGTGGGAAGAAGTATATTCATTTTTGACAAAACTGTTCAATACGATTTTTGATCAAGGTATTTTTCCGCAGGAATGGTTAAAAGCCATTATCATCCCAATATATAAAAAAGGAAATCCTGAAATGGTTGATAACTACAGAGGAATATCCCTACTTAGCATTATTTCAAAGTGTTACACAACTATTCTAAACAAAAGACTGTACACATGGCTAGAAGATAATGATTTACTTTCAGATTCCCAAGCAGGATTTCGTAAGAACCACTCAACGGTCGATCATATTTTTACATTATATGCAACAGTTCAGAAATATTTGTGTAAAAAAGGCAGAAAATTATATGTTGCTTTTGTAGATTTTAGAAAAGCCTTTGACTCTGTTCGACATGACAAACTTTTAGAATGTATAGATGCTCAAGGTGTAAAAGGAAAATTATTTGCCTGTTTAAAAGCTATGTATCAATCATTGTTGTCATGTATATGTATAAACCATGAACTCTCAGAGATGTTTGAATGTCCTATTGGTGTTCGGCAAGGATGCGTTATGAGCCCTACATTGTTTTCAATTTTTATTGATCAGTTAGCACACAACATTAAAGAAAAGGGAAAACATGGAGCACTGTTATCAGATTATATGGAGCTTTTCATATTGTTATTTGCTGATGATGTTGCTCTACTTTCAACTACACCTATGGGCCTTCAAACTCAACTTAATGTGTTGCATGAATGTTGCAAAAAACTGAGGCTATGTGTTAATTCCGAAAAGACAAAAGTGATAGTATTTAGAAAAGGGGGGTACTTAGGCATGCATGAAAAATGGTTCTACAATTCTGAGAAATTAGAGGTTGTTAATAATTACTGTTATTTGGGGTTTAACTTTACAACTATGATCAGTGTTAAAAGAGGTACTATACATTTAGCAGCAAAGGGGAAAAAAGCAGTTTTTCAATTAAATAAGGTGTTTAAGAAGTATAAAGAGATGACCTCGAATGTATTTTTCAAAATTTTTGACACTAAAATTCGATCAGTATTATTGTATTCATCAGAATTATGGGGACTTCAGAGACTAGAGCACATAGAAAAGGTTCATTTAATGGCATGTAAACGTTTTCTAGGAGTCCCAGCAAGAGCACCAAATAAGATGGTTTATGGTGAGCTGGGAAGATATCCATTATATATTCATTCTTGTATTAATTGCTTGAGATACTGGCTAAAACTGTTACAGATGGATAGAAGTAGACTACCACATAAGGCTTATGCAATGCTATTTGAATTAGATAGATCTGGAAAGGACTGCTGGGCTACAAAAATAAGAGAAATTTTATGTGAGACTGGGTTTAATATTGTGTGGATGCAGCATAGCGTTGGGGATGTAAAAATGTTTTTACGTGTATTTAAACAAAGGCTAATTGATTTGTTCGTCCAGGAATGGGATGGAACCATCAGAGACCGTACAAGGTATGATTTATATCGAACATTTAAATCAGTTTTCGAAAAAGAAAAATATGTATGTGATATGGAGACGTATTGTTTTCGTGTCGCCATCACCCAGTTGAGATTGAATGTGCTTCCGCTTAAAAATAACGTAAATAGATACAGTGAGGTAGCACAGGATAGAAATTGTCCATTTTGTAATGACAAACCTGAAAACGAGCACCATTTTATTTTTGATTGTTGTCTCTATAAAGACTTACGAGATAAATTTCTAAAAGAATCAGTAAATGTTCCTGTACATGCGCTTTTAAAAGCAACAAATGGAAATCACAGACACAATTTGTCCAGATTTGTTTTCCATGCAGTAAACAGAAGGCAAAGTGCAATTCTTTAAAGTCATCTAAAGATGAGGAAAACAATATGCTTCTGCTTATGATAAATTGTTTACTTATTTGATTTGATGTTTTGAAAAGGTGTTCTTGCCTTGAGCTCTTTTGGTAAGCTTTAAAGTGCAGATTAATATTTTCGTGACTAAGAAGGTTGTAAATTGCCGTTTCATATTTTACAACATGTTGATGTATTGTGACCAAAGGCTAAAGTACACTAAAATCTTTGAGTTCTCTCTCTCTCTCTCTCTCTCTCTCTCTCTCTCTCTCTCTCTCTCTCTCTCTCTCTCTCTCTCTCTCTCTCTCTCTCTCTCTCTCTCTCTCTCTCTCTCTCTCTCTCTCTTCTCTCTCTCTCTCTCTCTCTCTCTCTCTCTTCTCTCTCTCTCTCTCTCTCTCTCTCTCTCTCTCTCTCTCTCTCCTCTCTCCCTCTCTCTCTCCTCTCTCTCTCTCTCTCTCTCTCTCTCTTCTGATGTACATTGCATTTTATGTTTATAGTTGAATGCATGTGTTGACATTGTCAGGTATAACTGTAATATCGAGTTTGATTCCAGTTTTGTTATGCGTTGTGTTTTACTCTGTATCTTTGAGCTAAGATCTGTTGTATTGTTTAAGTCAGCACTTGGGATTTTGAAATATGCATTTTCAGGAGTGCAGTTTAGGTACATGCCAAGGTGTTTAATGTGTCAACGTATTACGGAGGAGCAACGTATTACCAAAGACTGTGTATTACCGAAGACTGCGTATTACCAAAGACTGCGTATTACCAAAGACTGCGTATTACCGAAGACTGCGCGCGAAGTTCTGTTTCACTTTCTTTTTTCTCCTTCCCTTTGAATTGTATTGTGGCCAAAGGCTGAAGTACAATAAATCATTTCAGTGTTCAGTGTTCAGTGTTCAGTGTTCAGTGTTCTCTCTCTCTCCTCTCTCTCTCTCTCTCTCTCTCTCTCCTCTCTCTCTCTCTCTCTCTCTCTCTCTCTCTCTCTCTCTTTTCTCTCTCTCTCTCTCTCTCTCTCTCTCTCTCTCTCTCTCCCCCTTTCCCAATCTCTATCTCCCTGTTTATCCCTCACTTTACCTCTTTTTTTCTCTTTGCCTCTTGTCATCTTGTCAGTATGTTTCTGTCTGTCTGTCTGAACATCTGTCTTTTTGTACGTCTATCTGTCTGTCCGTCCGTCCGTCCGTCTGTCCGTCTGTCTGTCTGTCCGTCCGTCCGTCTGACTCTCTGTCTGTCTGTCTGTCTTTCTGTCGATCTGTTTGCTTTTCCTCTCTGAAAACCCACACTGAAACCAAGCGTGCCTGCAATAAAACTCTTGGCCGACGATCGTGACGAAACTGGAAAACCTTTGTTATTCAATCTCTTAGCTCGGGCAACATGTGAAAATCTCTCCTCTGGCACAACTGGCACGTTTGTCTTGTTGTCAGTGGCCACGAAAGAGATCTTAGACAGATTGACAGGAGGACTGACAAGAAGATTGACAGCGACAGCTTGATACTGATGAGCTGGCTAGCTGTGTAGGGAGGGAGGGAGGGAGGGAGGGATCGTACGGTGGTCTAGAGGTAACGCGCCTGCCTAGAAAGCGAAAAATCTGGGTTGGAAGTGTGCGGTGGTTCAAATTCAGGGATTTGGGTCCAAAACTTTTCTCCCCCATCTATTAGATTATGAGTGGCGGTATGGCTGCTAGTCTTTAGGTATAGACGATAAACCGTGGTCCTTTGTGTTACATGTTATCATATAGGCCTATAACCCCGAACCGCCCTGGGGGACTCCAACTCCCTGATTTTTCCTCAGGGGTGGTGTCTAAACACGACACCTGTCTGCATGCTGGTTTTTTTGTTGTTTTTTGATGTCATTGGCTCCTATCAGCACACAATTTTCCTAACCACCCAAGAACTAACACTACCAAACAAAAAATAATGAAAAAGTGCAGTATTTGATCAAAGTTTATCATCATTTTTATCATTGGAAAATTTTCTTCAGAAACTTCAATGGTCTTCTTCTTCAGATAGATCGATCACCAACCAACCTTTGTAAGATAGGGGGGGGGGGGGGGGGGGCACAATTCTCATCTTCATGAAAGATGCAGGGTATGGCGGTGTCGGTCGATCGTGT
>JASPKP010001314.1:0-2500 GCA_030674155.1 Stramonita haemastoma
GTCTTCGCACCTTATCTGATCAATTTCCATCGGAAACAGCTACATCCCTTCAAATGGCCCCATCTACAATGAAATCGACAGCACTTCCAGCTGTTGGGTCTACTTGATCAAAACAACACCCCAAGAAACAGCACTTCCCTCGGTCGATTTCCATGGGACGTAAATCCCTCCTCACGATACTGCTGGTACTCACAGTCGTGTCCCTTGCCTTCAGTGTCGTCTGCCTCGTAGCTCTGGGTCTGTGCTGCTGCTGGTTCTTCGTGTTGAACGATGGCGAGCTGTTTCCCCAAACTTCGGGTCTGAAGGGGGAGGAGGAGAAGAAGATGGAGGTGTGTGTGCCTTGTCTCCAGATCAGCCCCAATCCTCTGGACACCGCGCCATCTACCCTGTGGAAGGAGCTAGACGTGAGGTACGATGAGGAGAACGCCACTGAGATTTGTTGCGCCACCTCGTCTGCCCAGTTCGCTGTCCTCTTCAAGTTGGTGAGTTTATGAAATCAATTTTTTTATATAATTTATTTCGAGTAATGAATAAGCACTCGTGTTTTGTTTTGTTTTTACATACAGTCCCCCCTTTATCAGGGATTAAATCTAGATACAATGAAAACAAAACATTCCTTTAACTGAGCACTAACAACAACAGTAATGACCCAATACAAATACCAAGAAAAGAAAACTATACCCGGTTCCAAACAACAGAAAAGAGAGAGAGAAAAGAGGAGAGAGAGAGAGGAGAGAGAGAGAGAGAAGAGGAGAGAGGAGAGAGAGAGAGAGAGAGAGAGAGAGAGAGAATATGAAATGAATGAGTGAATGGATGAATGAATGAATGAATGAATGATCTTTATTTTTCAAGGGTAACAGAGCTAGTATCAACAACAGAGAGAGAGAGAGTTGGGGAGGGGGTGGGGGGTAAGAACGGCTGAAGTTTCCTAGTATTAAGCCTTTAAAGAATGGTTGTTTTGAAGGACTGGGCAAACCCCTAGGGATCATGATTTTGACGTCAGGTTCACTAGTTCATTGTCATTTTATGCTCTTGCTGTTTCTTGTTATTATTGGTTATTATTGTTTGGGAGGGGGGTCTTTTCTGTCTTATGTTTTTATTTCTTGTTCTTATTGTTTATTGTTGTTATTTTATTGTTTCAGGGGTCTGGGGGGGGGGGGCTATTATTGTTTTTAGTGTTATTTCCTGCTGTTCTTTGTTGTTTCTTATTATTTATTGTTGTTCTTGTTGTGTGTTTACCAGATTCTGCAGAGACAGCAGCTGTGAAGAAACTTGCAGGTAAATAATAATAATAATAATAATAATAATAATAATAATAATAATAACAATCAGCATCATCATCATTGTCCACATAACAACGATGATGACTATCACCACGGTCATGATAATGACAATGATGACTCGACATAACTTTGTTATGACGATAAGACGATGAGGAGCAGGATGAGGAGGAATAACAACGATGGTGATGTAATAATACTAATACTAATACTAACTACTACTACTACTACTACTACTACTACTAATAATAATAATAATGAATTTATATAGCACTACATCTTGCAAAAAACACATCAAAGCGCTTGCATTCGACCTATACAAGACAATGACAATGACAGTGATGGTGATTATTACCATTATGTGGTGTAAAATCTTTTTTCTTTATCTGAATGTTCTATAAGGACTATGTCCAATACCTCTGTAATTATATTGAAATTGAAATTAAGAGAGAGGTGTGTGTGTGTGTGTGTGTGTGTGTGTGTGTGTGTGTGTGTGTGTGTGTGTGTGTGTGTGTGTGGGGTGTGTTAGAGAGAGAGAGAGAGATGGTTTTCTTTCCTTCAATTTCAAAATGCCCAATCGTCACACAATAACTTTAACATCGTCCCATGCTCATTAACTTCAAACAATAACATCAGCACCGTCCTATGTTCATCTAGTAACATCACACAATAACTTCACCTATGCTCCTATATGTGTGTGTGCATGTGTGCGTGCATGTGTGTGTGTGCGTGTGCGTGTGCTAATGTGTGTGTACATTCGAATTTGCTAAAATTATTAATTGCTATTGATTGCTTGTGTCTTGTGTAGGTCGAATTCAAGCGCTTTGAATTGTTTTGTTTTTTCAAGATATAGCGCTATATAAATTCCACGTATTATCATTATTGTTACAATTATGATTATCATCATAGAACTCCAGACTCCATGGATCAGGATGAGGCAAGGAAAAAGAAAGAGAATGACGTCATGAAAGAGGGCGTTTTCCCAGAAACCAGCTGCAGAAACGGTTGGTTCTGCGGTGTCGGCACATCTGGTCTTCAAACCCAGACGAGTCTATCGATCAGGTACTAGTCCATAGGATCTGCTCTGTCTGTCTCTCTGTCTGTCCTCTCTGTGTCCTCTGTCTGTTGTCTGTCTGTCTGTCTGTCTGTCTGTCTGTCTGTCTGTCTGTCTCTTCCCTCTCTCTCTCTTCTCTCTCTCTCTCTCTCTCTCTCTCTCAATC
>JASPKP010001314.1:5000-12500 GCA_030674155.1 Stramonita haemastoma
AATTTGATTGGTATGTGAAAAAAATTTAAAAGTTTGGAATCATACAGTATGGGGCAGGTTGGGTCGGGTAGGTTGGGCCACTGTCCCAACCTGCCCCGGGGTCACCCGAAGCTGTCCCATAGTGGATAATTGATACTTTACACTCTTGTTTGCTTAATTTTGATGTGTTCTTATGCTCTGTTCTCTCTTTTTACATGAACAGATGGTGATGACTTACAAGAAGTCGACAACACAAAGACAGGTCTCCACAAGTGTCTGCCCAGATGCTGTAGATGCTGTTCTGAAATGGCGGTCATTGCATAATGCTTCTTAACCTTTTCATATTCCAAAAGAGACTCTGAGACATGCAGCTGAAAAATCAAATGAAGGCAAAGAATTCCAGAGTTTTACAGATACCTGCAAGACTAGACAAGTGTTCGGTGAAGCTGAGAAAATGGAACTGACAGAATATGTACTGAAAGCTTCATGGATGGTTTCCCACTGGATTTCAAGACCGTAATGAGTCTATAGCATCAACTTGCAGACAGAAACAAAATCAGGTGGACACCTAGCTGGGCTGTCAATGGAATGGCAGGTGAGGACTGGCTTTCTTAAACGTCAAGTGTATATAAGGAAGCCTACACCTGAAGCTACCAGCTATGTAAGTACAACAACTTTCAACAGGACAAATGTTGAGTTTCCTTTGGCAATTTGCAAGGTCTGCATTCAGTTACTCATCTCCACCTGAGCTAATATACAACCTTGATGAAACAGGGCTGACCACGTCACAGAAGCCACAGAAAGTTGTTGCAGAAGTAGGCACAAAGCAAGCTGCACAAGGCCTGTCACATGAACCTGGCCAGACTGTCACCATGTCTGGCTTCATCAAGCAGTGGGCAATGCACTGCCACCTGTCCTAATCTGACCACGAAGAAATTTCAAACCCCACATGCTGCACAATGCCTATCAGGAGCGAAAGGTCTTGCCAACCAAAGTGGACGAATGACAGATCATAGATCTGGAATGTCTTCAGTTTTTTGTGCCATACAGCTGTAGCATTCATTTTTTTGTAAATGATAAGTTTGCAGAGGTGGTGACAGGTGCTTTCATTGTTTTATATTAAAAAATCATAATTTATTTCTTATTTTTGATGAGAATATTACTGTGTCCCAACCTGCCCCAGCACCGGGGCAGGTTGGGACACTTTGGATTGTCTCTTTAACCATTAATTACAAATAAACACTCACTGATTTTAATTATTTTTTGCTTTTCTGTTATTTCTGAATATATAAAGATTTATTTTAAATCATTTTAAGTATCATTTGTGTACTCATATTCAAATGAGAGCGAAAATGGCAAAAAGTGTCCCAACCTGCCCCGGTCTCCCCGAAATGAAAATTCTAAAAAAACTGGCAAGGAGATCACACACACACACACACACACACACACACACACACACACACACACACACACACACACAGAGGAGAGAGAGAGAGAGAGAGAGAGAGAGAGAGAGAGAGAGAGAGAGAGAGAGAGAGAGAGAGAGAGAAAACATCATATATTATTTATATTTATTCTTTTATATCGAGGATAACAGAATAAGCAATGATGTGCTTTTTTTCATCCGGTCCCCGTGTGTATGCAGTTTTTGTAAATATTGTCATCTGTTCCCACCGGCTCACGATGGCTTACTCTTACGAAAAGCGGAACAGGATTTAACGTGTGCGCAAGATGTTCTGCGTGCGTTCGCACACGGGGCCTCGGTTTAAAGTCTCATCCGAAGGACTTTTGGGGAGAGTGGAGTCGGCACTGATGTTAACTCCAGGAGAAAAATTTCCTCGACCGGACTCGAACCCGGGTCGTCAAATTGCCAGCGCAATGTTCTGACCACTAGGCTATCCGTCCCCCCAGAGAGAGAGAGAGAGAGAGAGAGAGAGAGAGAGAGAGAGAGAGAGAGAGAGAGAGAGAGAGAGAGAGTGTTAACACATCAACCGAAACTCGACACCTCAGCTCGGAAACGTCAACATCGAGATGTCTTAATTCAATCAATCCACATCGATCCCTCAAACTGTTCTGTTGAAACCCCCCCACAGGCTCCAAACCGACCAGAGAGTCCTTAGAACAGCAATGGAAATCCCCTAGCGAGAGCCACATGTCACACGTGCGGGAGGGCCTGTCTTTCAAAAACGAACGCATCGTGGTCACCAGCCCTGGACGGTACTACATCTACTGCCAGTTTCTCTACTCCCCCTCCCACCTCTCCTCTTCCGACGACAGCCGTGACGTGGTCAGCGCCTACGTCAGGCGTTACAGCATCCTCCGGCCCGCGGCCCCCAACTTTCTGCTGAAGATGCGGCACACGCGTCAAGACGTCACCAACGACCGTCACAGCAGTTACGCGGGAGGGGTGTTTTACCTGCACCGCGGGGATTCCCTGTATGTGCAGGTGTCTCATCCGCACCTTATTTCGCATGATGAAGTGGGCAGCTTTTTCGGGCTGTTCAAGATCGGGGAGTGATTAGGAGGGGGTGTGTGTGTTGGGGGGGGGGATGTTGTGTTGGGGTGTGTGTGTGTGTGTGTGTGTGTGTTGTGTGTGTGTGTGTGTGTGTGTGTGTGGTGTGTGTGTGTGTGTGGTGTGGTGTGTGTGTGTGTGTGTGTGTGTGTGTGTGTTGTGTGTGAGTGTGTGGAGAGAGAGAGAGAGAGAGAGAGAGAGAGAGAGAGAGAGAGAGAGAGAGAGAGAGAGAGAGAGCATACACATCTGTACATGCCGGGATTTCTTCTTTTTTTTTTCTTTAGGGAGGAGGGGGGAGGTTGTTTGTTATTCTGTTGTTGTGGGTTGTGTTTTTTATATGCTTTTATATATTATTATTATTATTATTTTTATTATATTATTATTATTATTATGAATTTGAGTCTTTATTCGTTTTATGTATTATGTTGTTATTTTTTTGTTTTTTTTAATCAATTGAAAACAGAAACTTATGAGCTGGATTACTTCGTTTGCAAAGATGGGGAGATGTTTTACAATCTTTTTTTATCTTGCAACAAACTTTAAGCGTATATCCATGCAGGATGCGAGCGTACATGCTTTTCTCAACAACACACTAACAGCACGCCGTACATGCCTTCACACACACACACACACACTCACACACACACACACACACCACACACACACACACACACACCACACACACACACACACACACACACACACACACACACACACACACACACACAGAATCTCTTTTTCATGCAAACGAACGTAAATGCCGCTACAGGCGCCCAACGCTGTTTTCAACTTTGTTGCTTCTTTGTTTTTTTTGGTTTCGTTGGTGTCGGTGAACAAAGAAGAAACAAAATACTTACAACCCACCATTGCCTCCCCACCCCCCCACCCCCCACCCAAAAAAAACCCAACCAAACTGTGATATACCCAGCAAAAAAAAAACAAAAAACTGCCAACACGCACAGGGAACAAAGCACAATATATCTTTTTTTTTGTTATTATTATAATTTTGTTTGTTTGTTGTTGTTGTTGCTATTTTTTACCATTGGTGTTACTTATTTTTGTTGTTGTTGTTGTTGCTAACAGTTTGCCCCTCCATATTTTACTTCTTACCCAGGCTTTGCGCACTAAGGACTAGAGCGCAACTCTATCATAGTCTTCCGAGACTGATGGGGTGCCTACTATGATGTTGTCGCTACTTTTATTATTGCTTGTCATTTTTTGTTATTGTTCTTGCTACTTTTATCACTGCTCGTCATTTTTGTCATTGGGAATTTTTAACACACTTGGCATGCACTCGGGGATTCAGCGCCACTCTACGTAACCAGTTACACCTGCTAGCCTTGAGTGTAATATGCTTTTAGCTGAAGCGGCCAGTTTTTATTACGTTTTCTTGGTTTGGTTTTGGTTTTGTTTGGGCTTTGTTTTGTTTTTTTTCTCTTTTTTTTTTTTTTTGGTTCATAATAAGTGAAACGTTTTGGGTCACGCGAGAGAGAGAGAGAGGGGGGGGGGAGTGTGAGTGTGTGTGTGTGTGTGTGTGTGTGAGAGAGAGAGAGAGAGAGAGAGAGAGAGAGAGAGAGAGAGAGAGAGAGAGGAGAGAGAGAGAGAGAGATCAAATCAAATCAAATCAAATCAAATCAAATCAAATCAAAAATTTTATTTCCAGATGGTACATTGAGTAAGCAATAAATTTGCTTTTTCATCAAGCCATCTATCTAACAGAAAAACAAACAAAAGAACCCAGACCCCCCCCCCCCCCCCCCCCCACCCACCACCACCACACCAAAAAACAAAACAAAACAAAAACAACAACAATAAATATAAACAATAAAAAACACAAAAATCCCACCAAATATCCACTTAAACAGAAAACAGACTAACAGAAATGAAGCAGCAAGTGAAGTAACCAGAGAGAGAGAGAGACTGTGTGTGTGTGTGTGTGTGTGTGTGTGTGTGTGTGTGTGTGTGTGTGTGGTGTGTGTGTGTGTGTGTAAGTAGAGACTGAAGCAGTAGGCCTAAGTGTCAAAGTGGACGGTTGGAGTTTTTGAAACAGGCAGATGTGACATCGTGCTATTCAAGCAGGCAGCTGAAGTTTGTATATAGTGATGTACAGAACGACTGACTGAAAATATGGCTTGTACTTAACTGCTAGTGTTCAATTTTTTGTTGAAAAGTGATATGCACAGTTTTGTTGATTTGCACTGAACAACAACTTGATAATAAACGAAGTTTAATTTATACAAATTCTCTTCAAGAAATCATTCCGTTGGAGGGGTGTTGTTGCGGCCCTTTGTTCCCCAAGAAATTCATAGGCATAAGTCAATTTGTACAAAATTCTAAGTCGTCAGGGGTGTAAAAGTTTGCCAAGTAAAATTGATATGCATAAAGGCCACAAAGAGAAAGAGAGAGAGAGAGAGAGAGTGTGTGTGTGTGTGTGTGTGTGTGTGTGTGTGTGTGTGTGTGTGTGTGTGTGTGTGTGTGTTTATGCAAGAGTGAGCGTGCATATTTGTATTTGTACCACTTTATGTCACAGCAGATTTCTCTGCGTGAAATTAGGGCTGCTCTCCCCGGGGAGAGCGCGTCGCCACAAGTGCAGCGCCTACCCATGTTGTTTTTTTTTCTTTGTCCTGTCTGCAAATGTGTTGTTTCCCTATCAGGGAATACATGCGAATGTATGTGCATATTGCAAATTGAATGTATGTGCTTGTGCATAATGTATATATATATATATATATATATATATATATATATATATATTATATATATATATATATATATATATATATGTAAATATATGTACATATTTATATGTGCCGTTTCATCACAGTCGTACTAACAGTTCACTTTGATCACCGCTAATATCTTTTTGTATAGCGGGTGAAAGCAATTTCACAAAACGACAGTATGTACAATATGCATGTGCCTTCATATGAATTGTTAAGAAATATTATGTTAATTATGGATTTGTATTTCACGTCGCTGATATTTGATGTATTCCTATGAGCCTAGTGAACAATAATAGTAATGTCCTTATATTGAATTTTATAATGGCAACAATTTGTTTTATATATATATATGTATATTTGCGTGTGAACATGCTTTTCAATGGCGTTTGGGACCGATTTTTACAATATGATTTTTTTCAATGATTAATTGAATTATGTTATATTTTTTGTTTCATTTTATAAGACACTGCATGCATAAAAACCTTTTTGCTACTTGAGTGGGGGGGGGGGTGTTATGAATAAGGTTGATATTACTGAAAACATACATTGTCATCATTATTGACACAGTATATTGTCACAGTTTTCTTATTGTTGAAATAGAGTTGTTGGTTGTTATTTCAATAAAGTCTTCATTACAGAAAGGATGTATCCGACAAAAGTTTGATATTACAAGATCTCGTTTTACCAGAATGTTCTCAGTATTGAAAACATATTTTATATGATGTTATTATTTAGAAACCGCAATTCATTATACTGTTGTCATTTCTGAAATAAGACTTTCTGTTCAAATGTCGCCATTATTGTAAGAGTATTAATTTTTTCATCACTGTCATCAAAAAATAAGTGATTGCCTTAGACTGTATTCGTTACTGTGGCAAAAACACCTGTAGTATACAGATTTTCTTTCTTACTGAAAGAATTTCTTGTACAAATAAAAAATGAGCCAGTCTTATAGTACATATGCAGCTATGATCACTTGAGCCAAATTCGTTTAAAGGAAGAGTATTAACACATACCCTTCTATGCAGTTATGTTGTATGAAATATAGATTGGAGCAGCGGAAAGCCGGAAAACGTGTTATATATCATGTACTCCAGTTTCAAAAAGAAAGATGAGAGAATGTTGTAATTGAAACCCAGAGAGAGAGAGAGAGAGAGAGAGAGAGAGAGAGAGAGAGAGAGAGAGAGAGAGAGAGAGAGAGAGAGAGATTACTTACTATTTTCACGACTTGAATTGTCGGAATAAATAAAGTTTAATGCATGTTACACCACGACTGTGTTGTTGTTGTTGTTCTTCTTCTTCTTCTTCTTCTTCTTCTTTTTCTTCTTCTTCGCAATTCTCTTCGCAATTCTTCATCTTCTCCGCAATTCTTCTTCTCTTCTCTTCGCAATTCTTCTTTTTCTTCGCAATTCTTCTTCGCAATTCTTCTTCGCAATTCTTCTTCTTCTTCTTCTTCTTCTTCTTCTTCTTCTTCTTCTTCGCAATTCTTCTTCTTTGCAATTCTTCTTCTTCGCAATTCTTCTTCGCATTTTTTCTTCTTTGCAATTCTTCTTCCTCGCAATTCTTTTTCTTCTTCGGAACTCTTGTTCTTCTTCGCAATTCTCCCTCTTCTTCTTCCCTTCAGAATTCTTCAGATTTCTACTACTACCACAACTACTGCTGCTGCACATAATTATGGCCAACTCTTTTGGCAGATGGAACAAATGCAAAAGATGTTCCGCACACATTTGCATACGGGACTTCAGTTCATAGTCTCATTCGAAGGACTTTTCTTTTTCTTTTATCTTTCTTTTTCTTTTATATCGAGGATAACAGAATAAGCAATCATGTGCTTTTTTTCATCCGGTCCCCGTGTGTATGCAGTTTTGTAAATATTGTCATCTGCTCCCACCGGCACACGATGGCCTACTCTTACGAAAAGCGGAACAGGATTTAACGTGTGCGCAAGATGTTCTGCGTGCGTTCGCACACGGGGCCTCGGTTTTAAAGTCTCATCCGAAGGACTTTTGGGGAGAGTGGAGTCAGCACTGATGTTAACTCCAGGAAGAAAATTTCCTCGACCGGACTCGAACCCGGGTCGTCAAATTGCCAGCGCAATGTTCTGACCACTAGGCTATCCGCCCCCCCCCCCCCCCCCCTTCAAACCATGAATGGTGTTTCGGGTGTTTGGTTTGGGGGTGGGTGGGTTTTTTTCGGGTGTGAATATAAACTGAGGCCCTGTGCACAAAGTATATTCAGCACACCTACAGTTTTGGACCAACGGCAACAAGAGTCCCTGGCAAATTT
>JASPKP010001314.1:22500-29984 GCA_030674155.1 Stramonita haemastoma
GATGACAGTGGCGATGGGGACAGTTCACAGGTTGCAGCCACGGACAGAAAGAAAATAGGCCTAGCAGGTAAAGGTAAAAGGTAAAGGTGTCCCATAACCTGTGTGGTCGTTGGGGAGCTAGGCGTCAGAAACCTCAGCTTCTCTAGGGGCCAGCATGATATTGAGGGCGGCGCCCATCTCCTCTCCCTCGCTGTTTTACCTTCCCTGACACTAAAGAGGGTACCCATTTACAGCTGGGGGAACTGGGGGAACTGTACTGAAGCCAAGGCGCGCAAATGCAACCGCGTTCGACAATTCACAATTCACAATAGTTTATTCCCATTAACTCTTTTGAGCTATAGAGACACAAAAAGCATGCATATCATAAATGAATGACGGGTATAAAGAGGAAGAGCAAAACAAAAGTACACAAGAGACAATATTTATGAAAATGAAATAGACATGATTATATACTGTTATGGCCAATGCGCTATCTATAGATGGCAAATTACATGTGTACTTTCCTATGCACTGGTATCTGAAGTGGTTAAAGAGAGTAACAACAAAAAGTTGCATAACTGGTTGGAAAATGAGACAATAACTGGATAAGGCATCAACATCACGTATCAGGCTATATGAAGAAGGGGCAAGGAACAGAATCAAAACATTATAAGTAATACAATCATTCCAGGAGAGGGGGAAAAATTATCACATCATCAACCATCTACGAAGGATAACTGCACTCTACTAGACAGTCATATCGAGTTGTTTCCCTTATATCTGACCAAGAAGCTAGTTCACACATTTACAATTCACAGTGTTTGGTTCCTGGTGACTCCTCTGAGTTACAGAGAAACAAAGAGTAGACATATCTGGGAATTAATGATGGCTATCAAGAGGATAGAGCAAAACATGTGCACAAAGGACGATAATCATCATCATCAACATAAAAGTTATAATAATAATAGAACACATACACATTAAGAATAATACAATCATTCAAGAACACAGGAAAATAACAATGGCTATTCTCTCTCTCTCTCTCTCTCTCTCTCTCTCTCTCTCTCTCTCTCTCTCTCTCTCTCTCTCTCTCTCTCTCTCTCTCTGTTTACAAATCAGACTAGAGAGGGGAGAAGTCACACTTCAGTAGTGAGTACAATGAAACAGACAATGAAACATGACTAGAAAATTTTATGACTGTTTCAATACAATATGTACATACATGGTTATGTAGTTGCACGAGTATATGAGAAGAAAAAATTAGGAAAACATTTGTAGTCCTTGTTTAATGAATTTTGCAAAATTCAGTAATTTTTTCCTGTTGCCCATTTTCATTAGTGATTCATATTTATAAAAGTTTGGGTGGTTTGTGTAATACCTAGGTAAATATTGGTTGCGTAAGTTCTGCAATGCTGGGCATTCCATAACAAAGTGATATTCATCACCTAAGCGGTTCATGTCACACAGAGTACAGAGTCTTTCATCATGTGGTAAATTTACATATCTTCCTTTCTCTATTGGTAGTTTATGATTACTCGTTCTGATTTTTAACATGGACAGGCTGTACAACAGTGGTAGGCTGTCTAAGCAGGGTTCAAAGGATATCTGGTGCTTATACAAAGTGTAGTTGTTGGCCTTCTGGCAGTCTCGACAGTTTTCTACCCATTTTTGCATATAACTATCTTTAAGTCTCTGGGACAGGTTATTTATCAGCCATGCTGTAGACACTGACTGCGGATAATGCCATACAAAGGATAGTCCATTTTCATCAAGTATCTGTTTAATTTTGCATAGCCAATCATTTTTATGTATTTGACGCTGCTTAATTTTACTTGACTGGAAAAGCCAGCGCCCTGACCACTGAGCTATCAGGTACAGGGAGATAACTAACAAATGGAATCATTTGAGAGGTAAGGTAAATGTTACTTCCGTTTATATGATTTTCTGCCGCATAAATTGAATGAAAAAACCAATAGAACAATAGTACCAGCATCTACCGAGTATTGCAGCGTCGCTCATTTTACGGTATAATCACTTAAAGGGATTATATATTGAACATTTGGCGGGGTGGAGGGAGATGGCCTAGTGGTTGGGAACACACGCAGAACATCTTGTGCACAAACCTGTTCCGCTTTTTGAAAGAGTAGGCCATTGTGTGCCGGTGGGAATAAATGACATTTTCAAAACTGCATACACACAGGAATTGGATGTAAAAAAAGCATGCACGAGTGCTTATTCCATTATCCTCGATATAAAAAAATCAATCAATCAATCAATCTAAACATGACACCAGTGTGCACAAGTTTTTAAAATGTTGTCATCCATTCCGGTTTCATTTTACATTTGTTTTTATTTACTAATGCATATCATACAGGTAAGTTTAGTTCCCTACATAAAAGGTAAGTTTATTCAGAAATGTGCAAACACATGAAAGAAGTTTTATTTCTTTTACTCATGGAAACAGTCGTCAACTTACAGAACTTGTATTTCCTGCTTTCACGCATTATGAATATCACTAGTATTGCATTATTTTGCAGATCATATTTATACTCATATATGTCTGTGCCCTTCGAAAATTAAATTAAAAATGAAATGTAGTAGTCATGTGCCTGTTTATTCTGTTTTGGGTTTTTTTCTGAATTTTGTTTTTTTGTGCAAAACAAAAATCAAAACGAAAATAGATACCACACACAGCATTGTTAAACATGTAGATTCTTTTTTATGACATCACTTCACATGTATAAAAATGACCTATTTGATGCAAATGATCAATATTGAAACTTCTGCCTACTGAAAAAAGGGTTTTCTTTCCATCATTAATTTACCTCAAAGCTTTGACAAGATTGTCCGCAGGCTCTGAATAGTAAAGTGTAGGGGGAAAATAACATGTAGGTGCTTGGGATCAATATGACTTTGTCTAAGACAGTACATACCAATATATTATATCACTGAATCCATGCACTTGTGTGGCTACAATTTTGATCAATCTGATGACAATTTTAAAGTGATTTTGTATCATCTTGCGTAGGTTTGATTCCATACTTTGGGGAACTTATTACATTGTGTAAGGAATGCTTAAATGATCCAAGACATAGCTTATGCATTTGTGATTATTTCTGACAAGCATCTGAATACATCTGAATGGGTCAGAGTTGTTCATATATATTTCACAGACTAATTGGGTACTTTAAAATGTGTGTCTGCACACAAAGAGAACGCTTGCTCATGATAAAAACGAGCGTGATAATAAAGCAAGCGCGTGTAATGAAAGCACTTGCTTGTCGTTGAGGTGGACATATAGAAAGATTGCAAATTGCACTTGGGACTGGTAGCATTTTGTCATTTGGCGCCATGGCAATTCAAGTAAAGATGAACTATTGTTGCTGGACAGTGTTTTGCCGAAAATTATCCTAGGAAAACGCACAAGAATGGGCGTTCATGAGATAAATAAAAGGAGGTAAAATAATGGAAAGTGAATATCATCACTTGTTTCCTTTGCTTAAAAGGAGCCTTTCTCGTTTTTAGTCCTACTTGAGAATGAGCCAAGAGACGAACTATCTTAGAAAAAATTGAACCAAAGATAACTGGTGCAACTGGCACCAACAACCAATTCTGCCAGAGGAGTCTAGTTATTACACTCGGATGAGTCATCTTTAGTTGAAATGTGTATATATATATATATATATATATATATATATATATATATATATATATATATATATATATATATATATATATACATACATACATACATACATACATATACATACATATACATATAGACATATAGACATATAGACATATAGACATATAGACATAGATATAGATATAGATAGATAGATAGATAGATAGATAGATAGATAGATAGATAGATAGATAGATAGATAGATAGATAGATAGATAGATAGATAGATAGATAGATAGGTAGGTAGGTAGGTAGGTAGGTAGGTAGGTAGGTAGGTAGGTAGGTAGGTAGGTAGGTAGGTAGGTAGATAGATAGATAGATAGATAGATAGATAGATAGATAGATAGATAGATAGATAGATAGATAGATAGATAGATAGATAGATATAGATAGATAGATAGATAGATAGATAGATAGATAGATAGATAGATAGACAGATGGATAGATGGATGGATAGATGGATAAAGTATGTAGTAATAACTGTAAATATATATTCATGCATACACAATGAACTAAGACTGTGTAAACGTGTATCATAGTTTATTGATCTCAATTATGAACTGCAACAGGTAAATCTCTTGTTTGTTTTAAACTTATGGTGAGGACATTTTATGAGAGCAGTAGGACGATTAAAAAGGTTGTTACTCACAAAAGACAAACGAACAGAGAAAACAGCCAACAAACTCAGAAACTATCTTAAATATAGAATGATTATATATAAACAACAACATAATGTTTAAAAAAGATCACTGTTCATAAAGAATATGAACGATTTTCAACTTGCCAGAGAAAAAAATCATTCATGCCAGAAGGGCCCAGACACGCTTGCTTGCGATAAAGAACTTTTGATTCTTTATGCTTTCCAAGCGTTCTTTGAAATCACAGGAGCGATAAAGCGAGCTTGCTTTTTGTGCTGCACAAGCAAATTTTGAACAACATTTACAAGCGCTTGCTTTATCACGCTCGCTTTTATTGTGAGCAAGCGTTCTCTTTGTGCGCACCCTAAGGCAGGGGGAAAGAGTGAGAGACAAAAAGAGAGGGGTGGGAGAGAGAGAACTACAGATACAAGGTGTTTGTGTGTGTGTGTGTGTGTATATATATATATATGTGCATTCGAGATCTTGTACACATTCTACATGCAAACAGTCATTCATGAACAGAACTATGAACAAAGATCTTGGGCATGTTTTTCCTTTTTGTTATTTCATTTTCATCAAACTTTAGCGACATGTTTATCAAATCATTCTAAAATCTTTATTTTAGCTGCGAGCCGGCTACCCAACCCTAACTCCAGCTTTTTTGGCTGAAGGGGGAGGTAGGCTTTTCCCAATGCTCTGACCAGCAGTGACAAAGACCGACCAACTGACTTCTTTGCTTTTGATGTTCACACCATTTTGAAATGTCTCAAGCCACAACAATGTGTTCATTCCAATAATGCTTTAAATCACAGTCATGGCAAAAATCTTAATTTTCCACCAAGTTATCTTCACACCCAGAAAGCATGAACACTAAAAAAATATATATATGCAAAACATCAGCTTGCAACTAGCTGCCATGGGACAGTGGTTAGCTCCTTTGATTTTGGACTGGAAGGTCACGGGTTTGAATCCCACGAGTCATAGGGATTTTTCCGACTCTGGCAGGCTTCTGCCCAGAGTGAGTGTGCTGTTGGGCTCAGTGGGAGACTGGGACCACACAGTCGAGCTTCATCCACTTTACGGATGCTAGTTTGAGAGTGTTGCTCAAATTACCTGACCAACACTGCAAGTGTCTTATCTCTTGGGGCCCATTTGATGTTGGGATGTAATATGACAGTAAGCGTAGAGTACAACCCTGACAAATAGTCTCAAAGCATATACACTTCCGCATCATTACTTCATCTTCATTATCACTGATCATCACGCAGTAAAAAAAAAATTGCCCCCGATTCAATGGTCCCAGTTGCTCTGGTCTCACAGTGACCTCAGATTTGGTTTCCTCGTGCACTTCTATGCCTGTGGCGAGTTTGTGTCAAAGCCTTTGGGGTTGGAGGTTCGCGGGGGACGGTCAGAGGGACATTATGGTCACCACCTCAGGTGGGTGACACTCTGGCTCCGTGACAGAGCTAATACTGTCGTGACAAGGGGGCTTAGTAGGTGGTGTCCTGCAAATGTTAGCTCAGAACAGGCACCACTTAACACCACTAAAGTGACCCAGCAGCAGTGCAGGGCCCCTCTGGCTGGTGACCCCACGGCAGCCTGACAGGCTCCCTGTGGACTTCCGACCCTGAGGACGAGACATAAATCTAGTTATGGCTGTGGAGGGGAGGTTGAACTGAGCGGCAGGGAACAGCAGGATGGGGACGTCACATTAGGTGAGGCAGCAAAATAAAAATAAAAAATTTATAATCAGCTTGCAAGTTTTAAGGGAGTTGTGCTAAACTTTCAATTAACTTCATCTCAGGTTAAAACTTGCGTTTTTTAAGGAAGTCAGTTGGGTAAGTGCCAGTGGTGTGTGCTCACCATTTTATAGATTGATGTATAGAATAAAAAACATCAAACATATACAGAAAAAATACAGCAACACTGCTCTTACATGAAACATTTGTTAACCCTATCATGGGAGTAAATTTAACTGAAAAGCAGATTCAAATGCAAATACATTTTCACATAATGCACACATCATCCTTGATATGAAAGAATGAATAAATAAAATAAATTTAAAAAAATAAAATAACGATAAAGCTAAAATTGACCCTGGAATATCAGGAAATAGGAGGGGGCAGCAAACTAAGTGGAGGGCAATTAACTGTATAACTTTAAACAAGCTACCATGCAAAACCACACAAAAAAATTCACATAAAGACGGTAAAGTTAAAGACATGATTTAAGCCAAGTCCTCCAAGGCTGTTATCAACAATTGACACAGCCAACAAGCTACACACACATACATTATCCCTTATTTGATGGTGAAAAATATGGGCATTCCTTGAAATGGTTACAAGTAAACCAATTACACAATTTCCCATGATAAAGTAAAGACATTTCAAGCCTCCAAAATAAACACTGAAACATCAAATGCCAAAATATCCATTACTGAACATGTAAATTCATGTAATGTCATATAATTCGTTCAAGAAAAGGGCAATGTTATCTTTTAAAGAAAATTGTAAAAAGAAAAAGGGCATCAGCAATAAACTGTTTAACTCCTGCACTTAGCACTTTCAATAGAATACATGAAAAAAGCACACACACACACACACACACACACACACACACACACACACACACACACACGCACGCACGCACGCACGCACGCACGCACGCACGCACACACTCACTCACACTCAAATCACCTCACACACTCACACACTCACACACACCACACACACACACACACACACACCCACACACACACACACACACACACACTTACACACACACACACACTTACACACACACACACACACACACACACACACACACAACCACACAGGTCTGATATCACCGTTTTGTGGAAGGATGTTAAACTGAAGAACTACATGTAAAAGCAAGACCAACATTGCCTTTTGGTAATCAAGTCCAAGAAAACTAGGCCAAATGTTTCAACACAAAATAAAGTAAGCAACAAGGAAAGTGGCTGTTTTTTTTCTACTTGAACTGATTTTAAAGTACTGAACAGATTTTTTTTTTTACGCAACAACAAAACGAAACCCAAACCCTTAATACAGCCAAGTATTTTGTACAATTGCTTGTAAACACGACAGTTTACAACCAAACCACTTAAACACACACACACACACACACACACACACACACCACACACACACACACACACACAC
>JASPKP010001315.1:0-5000 GCA_030674155.1 Stramonita haemastoma
GGGGGGGGGTATTTCTGGATCAGAGCTGGGACACTCTTCGGTGACATCTCGGAGCATCTGCCTTCTTCAGAGATTCTGTCGGGACAGTAGTAGCGCCCTCAACCCCAGGAATGGACGGACGCCAGCGGAACAAAACGGACACCTGTCTGTGACGAGTGATGGCATTAATGGGAAACTTCATGAAACCTGGGGAGAAAAGGATGCTCGTGGTGGTCAGAGTTCTTGTTCTCTCAAGCGTTAAGTGTGGTAGCTTCGTGAATATGGGGGACCGTTTGTGAACCCTGGCATTATCAGCACGGTTCCCGAGTTCACCCAGATGTAAACGGGCACGTACCTTTCCTCTTTAGGGTCAGGGAATGTAAAGTAGCGAAGGAGAGGAGATTGGCACCACTTTCAAGATGTTGGTTCCCCAGAGGTTAACAAGGTCTCTGACACTTTGCTCCCCAACGATAACAAAGGCGATGGGATCTTTTAGCTGCACATGAGAACAGTCAAAATAGTTCACTGACCTATCAAATATCAAAATATTACTTTTTAAAAAATGGTTCATACTACACCAGAAAGTGCAAAACTGCGAAAGATCATACAGCAGAGCAATCGGCTTTTTTTTTACACACAAACAATGCTGAGGTAACTCAGATTTCAGGTCATATTATTGTTTTAATACGTGTTACATCATTAGATGAAATTCTGCTGTTTTTTTTTGCGTTTCCTTACTGCTGCTGTTACTGAAAGCTTAAAAAAAAAAATTTACCTCCTTTCCATGAAGTGAGCATCAAAAATAACTACAATGTCCTTTTATGTGTGTGTAAACGTGTATATATTTGTATTGGTACGTGCATCATGAAGAATACCTGCCTGCAGAACTTCAGATGGAATCTTCTTCCCCAGAACATCACTACACCACCTGTCATGTTCCTGTACCTCCTTTACTGCCCTGTTAAACTATCCACCCCTTCATCCTTTCCCCTCCCCCCTCTCTCCTCTCTCTCTCTCTCTCTCTCTCTCTCTCTCTCTTCCTTTCTCCCTGTCTGTCTCTCTGTCTCTGTCTCTGTATATCGGTGTCTGTCTGCCTCTCTCTTGTCTGTCTCTCTGTCTCTGTGTCTCTATCTCTGTCCCTCTATCTGTCTCTGTCTGTCTCTCTCTCTCTGTCTCTCTCTGTCTGTCTCTAAACCTGCCCTGTCTCTCTCTCTCTCACTCTCTGTGTGTGTCTCTCTCCCCCTTCCCCACTTCTCCCCCTCCCCCCCCTGCATGAAACGCCTCCTCTCTTCCCTCCGGTGTCAGACTTAACTCCCACACACTATCTTGTGAGTATAATAGGAGGACATCTGGCACCATCCCCTCCCACCCACCACCCCCACCTCTCCTCTCCCTCCTGCCACTGCAGCTATATCTGGCACCACCAGCCAGTCAGACCCTGGACACCTTTTGTGGTCAGCGTCGTTTGCTGTCTGGTCTTTAGGAGGAGGGGGGGGGGGCGTAGGGGGACAGCTGCAGGGACCTTTGGAATGAATGGACCCACATGCACAGGAATGGTCAGTTCAATGTCAGCACAGACATCGCTGCTACTGCAGGCAGGGGGGGCAGGCAACGTGACCTTGTCAGGAGATAGTGTGCACGTCGAAACGTCAATTCAATTTATTCCTATTCAATTCAGTTCAATTAAAATACTCTTGTTATTTCAAAACAGAGAAACTCACAAAGAAAATCGTACAAGTCTCTGTCTCTGTCTGTCTCTCTCTGTCTCTGTCTCTCTCTCTCTCTCTGTGCATGTGTGTGCATTGTGTGAGTGTGTGTGAGTGTGTATGTGTGTGGTGGTGTCTGTCTGTCTGTGTAAACTTTTTTTCCCAAATTGAAAGCCTGTTGAATAGGCAGCTGTCAATTCTGACATACTTCATTCAGTCACACAGAGAGAGAACGCAACTGCCTGAAGATGAGCAGGTTTGTAATTAAAAGCCTGATTAGCTGCTGACCGGGTCAGCCAGGCCACGCCCTGCACGTGCGCTTAGAGCCACGCCTGACACGGCATCTGAAGTATGGCCTCCCATTCCTGTCAACCTCGTGAGAAATGGCACACTTCGCTTTTGTACTTTTGAAGTCATGGCAGATTTCTGTGTGAAGAATTTGGGGTGTGCTCCTCGGAGAGTGCGTCGCCACAAAGCGCGTCACCCATTACTTTTGTTTATATTCCTGTCTGCCTGTGTACTTGTTTCCTTATCAGAGCAGTTTTTTGTACAGAATTTTTCCAACAGGGACAACTGTTTTTGTTGCTGTGGGTTCTTGTACGTATTAAATGCGTGTTGCACACGGGAACCTGTTCATTGTCTCATCCGAAAGACAGAACCCAGGCAGACCTCCAGTCACCGTTTAGTGGATGGGCAAAAGTTCGGGCACAAACTGGGATTGAACCACCACACAGTATGAACCCGGACTTTTGGCTTTCTAGCAGGTATGTAACATCCTCTTTGCAGGTCTAATACAGCGTTAGTTAGTTAACAACACAAAATTGTGACAGGTTTAAACTTCAGGCAAATACTTTTCCTGATTTGTTTTGTTTTGTTTATCGTCAAGAGCTCCGAGGTTGATGCACTAGTGGTGAGATTTTTTGCGATTGTAACCGTTTTTGACCGTCTTAATAGGTAGCTGATTTGACTTCATGGATAACGTCTGAACACCACACCAGCCAGTGTGCATGCTTGGTTGTTTTTTTTGTTTTTTTTTAGCTTTGGGTGTGTGTGTGTGTGTGTGTGTGTGTGTGTGTGTGTTTGTGGTGTGTGTGTGTTTCTTTTTAGTATTTTTGTCAACTCATTATTACCGGTACAATGGCCTACTCATCTGAAAGACAGAAACTAGATTTAATATATGTCACAAGGTGGTAAGGTGCGTTCACACTCGGAAACTTGCTTTATGGTCTCATCCGAAGAAACTTTTGGAGAAGTGGAGTCAGCACAAACATTAACACCAAGGGAAAAAATCCCCTTGAACCGGTGTCTCGGTCCTGGCTTGATTCAGGTCTTCAAATCGCGAGCATATGGTCTAACCTCTACATTACCCCTTGCCCCCTTTTCCCATTTCATCTTGGACTGAAAACTGCAACATGATCGAAAAATAAATCACACAAAACAATATGATTTGCGGGGGAGGGGGGGGGGGATTTTATAATACAAGTTGTTTTTATGTTTATTATTTTTGTAGGTGGTCTCCTCCTGCTTGATTTGATTTGAATTTTCACTTCAGTTCTTGAGGAGGATTGGACAATGCACTGATTTTTGTCAGAAGTGTACAGTGGGCCCATGAAGCAAGCTGAATCTCTCTGTCTTCATTCTTCTCTTGCTCAGTGAAAATGATTTGTACATACATAATACATACATACATACATACATACATACATACATACATACATACATACATAACATACATACAGACAGACAGACAGACGACAGACAGACAGACAGACAGACAGACAGACGAAGACATACATACATACATACATACATACATACATACATACATACATACTTGCTACATACATGCATGCATACATGCATGATACAGGCACACACACACACTAACCCAAGCACACACACTAACCAACACACACTACCCAAACATACACAAAACACATACACACACACGAACACACACACACACTAACCCAACCACCACACTAACCCAACACACACACACAACACACACACACACACACACACACACACAACACATACACACACACTAACCCAACACACACACACACACACACACACACACACCCCCAAACCCCAACACCACCACCACACACAACACACACACACACACACACACACAACACAACACACACACACACACACAGAGGCAAAGGTGCAAGGACCGTTCAATCTTGTATTATCCCAGTCCCGGCGTGTGACCTTTCACCCTAGTTGCATCAAGGGACACAAAAGACGGGTCAGCGGTGGGCCCCTCTTACAATGACCGCTGGTCACTTCCCAGTCACAGGGGTCAAGAGGCTGGGAGGAGAGGGGGGAGGGAACTGAGGGGAGGAGAGAGGAGGGAGGTGGGGGTAGACAGGCAGAGAGAGAGAGAGAGAGAATGTTTTGTGTGTGTGTGTGTGTGTGTGTGTGTGGTGTGTGTGTGTGTGTGTTGTGAAAGAGAGAGATACAGATAGACAGACAAACAAACAAACAAAACAGACAGACAGACAGACAGACAGACAGACAGACAGACAGACAGACAGAGGGAAGAAAATGATGGGTCCAGGGGTAAGAATGAATGCTGTTACTGAGGTCATGGTTTTCGCGGACGTTTGATCATTAAGAAATATCCCCCCACCCCCGCCTCACCCCCAAAAATAAGGTATTTCAAAGCGCGTTTTATTTTTGTTTTCCTTGAAGTCTGACTCCTTCTTAGTCTTCTTTTTTTCTGAATCTTGTTTTTTATGCTCTCCTTTTTTTTTTTTTTTTTTTTTGGGGGGGGGGGGGATCTTGTCCTTTTTGTTCTCTTTCTACAATACCTCCCATTTCTTCCTTCTTTCACCCCTGCTTCCCTCCTTTCTTGGTCCCTGTCCAGTTTCTTTTTCTCCTCTTTCTTTATTCGCAAGCACACATACGCGTGCGCACGTGTATGCGTGTACGTGCGCGCGCGCGTGTGTATGCGTGTGTATGGGGCATGCGTGTGTGTGTGTGTGTGGGGGGGGGGATCTCCATCCTTGTTCTCCACTTTGCCTTTTTTCTTTTGGATCTGTTTTTTTTTTTCCCCCTCCTCTCCTACTTTTCCTCATTTGTCTTCCATCTCTCTGTCCCTTCCTCTTTTCTTCTTTTTTTTCGCCCCAGAGAAAAGGAGTATCAGTGACATACGTCTTTTAAGTATAACAGTTGTTCATAGAATTGTGTAGTACATTGATACTTTGTAGTAACTGCTATAGGTTTGATGCCATCGCCAATCCCTCAAAAAGAAAAAAAAAATCCCAACCAACCAACCAGCCAACCAATGCCAACCAGTCAACC
>JASPKP010001315.1:12500-20000 GCA_030674155.1 Stramonita haemastoma
AAGAAATCTGAAGAAGTTGTGGGGTAGGGTGGGGGTGGAGGGTGGTAGGGGTAGAGGGGGTGGTGAAGGTGGTTTTTGTCGCAGCAGACGACAGGGTCACAATAAAGACTTGGGAGTTTAAGAAGAAGAAAAGAGAAAAGAAAAAAAAGAAAAAGAAAGGGAGGTTAAAAAATTAGAAAAAGACCAAGTGAGGGAAGAGAGCGCCATTGATACACTTGTTGTGGCATTGAGGTATCTGTACCCTTAGTTAGGCTTTTTTCTGTTGTTTTTTTATTTTATTCTCCATGTTATCAATCTCTCTCTCTCTCTCTCTCTCTCTCTCTCTCTCTCTCTCTCTCTCTCTCTCTCTCTCTCTCTCTCTCTCTCTCTCTCTCTCTCTCTCTCTCTCTCTCAAGCTATCTCGTCATCTCAAAGGTCGTGAGAGTATTTATTATTGAGAACCTTTAGAAATGCAGGTATCTTGTTATCTGAAGTCCTATTTTGTAACTAAACGTTTTTCGTTAGACGTGTGTGTACGTGAGTGCGTGTGTGTGCGTGTGTGTGTGTGTGTGTGTGTGTGTGTGTGTGTGTGTGTGTGTGTGTGTGTGTGTGTGTGGCGCGCGCGCGTGTATGTGTGTGTGTGTAGTCCATTCTTGAAACGGCAACGTTCACCATAAAATTGTTGTACAATAAAATAGTCCACTGTGAATGAACCTGAAAAGAACGCTAACAACCGCGATATCAAAATGACTGTTTTCCCCTGCCGCGCAGTTGCCAGGTTTATACCATATCCAGGAATCTACAGTTCATTAATCTAATTGGCTGAAACTTAATTTTCTTGATGGAAATGAAAGAAAGGGTCTTCTTTCCCCAAGTATACCAGACACAAACTAGCAGTTTTTATGTCACAAGTTTATTCCGAGCACTAAAAATCCTAACAAATATGAAGTCCTTTTGGAAATATGCAATTTATGCAACAAAAATCATTGTTGGGTCTGAAGGTATGTAAAAACGATATGCAATAAATGCACTTGAGACAAAAAGGATTTAGATCACGGGACATTGGTAGATAAAAATGAATGGCAAATTTGTTCACTCATAGCAAAAGCTTATGCAGGTCAGGTCGAAGGCATTGTCCTTACTGATAATTTATAGATCTATTCCCAAAATGGTGTCATTCGCTTTCTAAAGGTTCTGTTTTAAAAGAAAAATTTAATGATGGAGTAGTTTTAAATAGTTACCTGTACTTGCTTTATCTCCACCACTGTTTTCTGAATAATAATGAAATCTTCCATAACTAATGTTTATTCACACAACGCACAAAACCAGTTGATTATCATGGGTGTGCGACTACTGGACAGAGAAAGGACAGACATATCGGCATTCAGCAGCTACTCCAGGCGATATTTTCCCCTATAGCTTCCTCCGTGGTGTGGTAAAGCGACAGGCTCAACAAAGACTTCTCATCGGGTCTGGAAACTTCCTGCCGATATAAACCCTTGGTTTAAACTGAACTTTATTGAAAGAAAATCATACCTATACACACTTGTAGCAGAGCAGCAACAAACCAAAAGCTCATAATGTGCCCAACAAGAACGACAAGTTCAGTCACACATGTGGCGGCTGGTAGGCATCAATTTGTTCTAACTGCAAATATGATGTTTACAACACTTTTTATAACATACATTAGTTTAAATCATCCCTTCCAAAGTCACTGTACAGATATTTCTGTAATCGAAAGATAAAACCCATTCCCCTTCAGCATGTGGGCTGCCAGTGCACCGATTGCCAGTGGCAAGACAAACTATTCCAAACCTGACAATCTTTATTGTCTCCTTGAAGGTGCAGGTCGGTGAAATAACAGATTTTCAGGGGAAAGTTAGAGAGTAGCCTACTCATTTTATGTCCGGAGCCTAGGCAGATGTTTTCTTTCTGCAGTCATTTTCATTGCCATTATTTTAGGGTCGATTTTCCATGTGTGTTGACAGAAAACGACGTGCCAAACAATTGTTGTTGTTTTTTAATCTCATGTTATTTTCGACTGAGTCCGCGCAAATGGACGTCTTAATCCAGTTAGCGACAAAAAATCCATTTAAGGACACCGTATTTGTCTCATTAAGCTTTATATCAGCATCATGACAGTTTGGTGGATATAACGCACACTCTGTGTGTGTGTGTGTGTGTGTGTGTGTGTGTGTGTGTGTGTGTGTGTGTGTGTGTGTGTGTGTGTGTGTGATTTAACGTCTATCCACTATATACTTTTTTACTACCACTAAACAGTGACTTTAGACAGTGTGTGTGTGTGTGTGTGTGTGTGTGTGTGTGTGTGTGTGTGTGTGTGTGTGTTTGTGTGTGCGTGTGTGTGTGTGTGTCAATCAATCAATCAATCAAATTTTTATTTCCAGATGGTACATTGAGTAAGCAGCGATCTGCTTTTTTCCATCAAGCCATCTATCTAAAGAAAAGAAAAGAAAAAAATCAAAACAATAGCAAAAATCAAATCCAAAACAAAACAAAAAACCAACAAAAAACAAAGCAGAAAATCCCTAGCAAACAAAAAAGCCAACGAAAGAAAGAAAAGGGGAAAAAGCAAACAAACAATTAAAACAACAACAACAAACATTTCACCAACATTAACTTGCTAACATGATTTCAACAACTTTAAAATAAACTATGCCTATAAATAATACAAGCAAACTACTATAACAACAACCAAAAGAGAAAATAAAATAAATAAAATAAATAAATAAAATAAATAAATAAAAATAAAAAAATATTTTAAAAATCTACTCAAAAGCCATACACACATATGCACATACACCCACACACCCATACACACACACACACACACACACACACACACACACACACACACACACACACACACACACACACACACCCGTGCACACACACACACACACACACACACACACACACACACACACACACACACACACACACACACACACACACACACACACACACACACACGGTTTGCGCTCTTCCACTCAGCTCGTATACTCGTAGGTACATGCACACATTTAAAGTCTTTTTTAAAAAATCATATAGTGTCAAAAAAAACCCCAACAAAACACACACACACACACACACACACACACACACACACACACACACACACACACACACACACAAAACAGCTTATATCAATTACAATGTAACCAAAAAACATTATTTAAGACTTAATAATAATAATAATAATAATAATAATAATAATAATAATAATATAATAATAATAATAATAATGATAATAATAATAATAATAATAATAATAATAATAATAATAATAATAATAATAATAATAATAATAAAATATTTTTTTTTTTAATGAATAAATACAACAACAACAAAAATTTTAAAAATAAATAAGTAAAATAAAATAAAAAATCTATAAGCAATTTATGTCAGATTACAATATCTCTATACTTCAATTCATACTTTATATTTTTAAAAGAAGATAAGGAAAAAACAACAAACACAACAATACCTTATGATAATACCCATCATCACTGAGAGGAAATAACATATACGCTAACAAACATACAATCAAACAAAAGAAAAACAAAAACAAACAAACAAACAAAAAACACATAAAAACACACCAAAAAACAAACAATCAAACCAAAACATCAAAAAACCAATCCACACGGATTATATATTAGAAGGAAGAAAAGAAAAAACAACTAAAGCAACAATACCATATGATAATACCCATCACCACTGAGTGGAATAACATAACAAACATATGGGCATGCACACATTTAAAAAAAAATTTTTTTTAATCATATGGTGTCAAACAGCTTATATCAATACAATGTCACCAACCATTATTTAAGACTTAAAAAAAAAACAACAACAACAAAAAAAAACAATCAGACCAAAACATCAAAAAACCAATCCACACGGATTATATATTAGAAGGAAAGAAAAGAAAAAACAACTAAAGCAACAATACCATATGATAATACCCATCACCACTGAGTGGAATAACATAACAAACATATGGGCATGCACACATTTAAAATTGTTTGTTTTTTTAAATCATATGGTGTCAACAGCTTATATCAATACAATGTCACCAACCATTATTTAAGACTTTAAAAAAAAAATATATATATATATTAATTAAAAAAAAAAAATCCATGAAATGTCAATAAGCAACTTATGTCAGATTACATTATCTCCACACTTCAATTCATACTTATGTTATGAGGAAGAAAAGAAAAAACAAAACAAAACAAAACAACCAAACAAAAAAACAAAAACAAAACCCCGAAAAACAAACGCAACAATACATATGATAATACCAATCTCCACTGAGAGGAAATAACATATACACTAACAAACATTCAAACTAACCAAAAAACTAATAAACAAACAAAAGCAACAGAGAACCAAACAAACATAATGAACGAAAAAAAAACAAGCAAAACAAAACTAAAGCAAAAAACAAACAAAAAACAAGCAAACAAACAAACACAACCCCCCCCCAAAAAACCCACACAAAAAAACCCCACACACTCAAAAAAGAAAAAATTTGGAGGGGGGGTGGGAACGGGTGGGGAGGGGGTATCAAGAGGAAGGGGGAAAACACAAACAGCAAACAGAAGAATTATAATAATGATTTATGATTATATTTCATAAATAAAAAACCCTACACATATGAACAAAAACAAACAAACAAACATTCAAACAAACAAACAAAAAACAAACAAAACACAACAAAAAAACATACACAACAACAACCAGAACAAAAAAGTAAGGCCTTTCCACTTATCAAAATAATATAAATATAATAGTGCTAATAGTCTCATTAGTATAATTAATAAAATAACAAAAAAATTAAATATTTATCCTGAAACTATTAAACTGGGTAAGTGAAAAAAAAAAAAATGCATAGAGAAAAAAAAAATCCAATCTAGTCGTCAAATCAGTGGTTTGGTTTTCTCCTTGTGAATTTGCAGAATATACACGTGTTTACATACATCACTTATTCCCTATCCTGTTCAAAATTAAATTATATTTTAAAAAAAAATACAAAAAACAACAACCCTTTCACCACCTTTTCCCCCTTCCACATACATATATAGCAAGCAAAGTGTAGCTTTTTCAGTCACAGTGAGCCACACGTGAAAGATTTTTCGGGGTTAGCAGAGAGTATCAATATCTTTAGTCTGTTCTAAGTATGGTTGATTGGATTGATGTGTAGTTCTTAAACATTTTTGCATAAGGGCATTAAGTGATTTTTCAACTGATTTTTGAACTGATTTTTATTTTTGATACATTTTAAATGTTTTGGGAGCTTGTTCCATAAATCACTACCTGAATATAGGAAGCTTGTTTTGTAAAGATTGTTTCTGGGTCTGGGAAATGTTAGTAGATGGTTATGCCTGTGCTCATTAATTTTGAATCTATTGGTGATCTTGGGAGGGGCATTTCCATTGACAACTTTTTGTACAAATAGAGCTTTATTGAGATAAAGCCTGTTTTGAAATGTAAGAATATTTGTTAGCTTATAATCATTGATGGTTAGGGAGCTTGATTTTAATAGGACAAGTTTTAGTGCTCTTTTATATAATCGATGGATGAATTTCAAATTAGTTTCACTGCAGTTGTCCCAAAGAGATGAGGCATAGTCAACTATAGGCAAGATGTGTCCACAAAAAAAGAGTTTGCGTGAATGACTATCTAGAAAGTGTTTTATTTTTTATAGCTGACATACCTTGTTTGTAAGACATTTTCCTTGTGCCATCACATGTTCAGTCCAAGTAAGATTGTTGTCGATAATTACACCCAGAATTTTGTGTGAGTCAACTTCTTCAATGATTTTTTGATCTATCAACAGAGGTTGAAATTTACTTTTCATTTTTTGCCTCTTTTGTCGTGCTAGTACGTACATACTTTTAGTTTTTTTAGCATTTAAGGACATATGGTTTAATTGAGTCCAAGTAATCAATTTGTTGATATTGTTTTGAAGTTTGAGTGTTAGTCTGTGGGGGTCAGTATCACTACAATAGAGGGATGTGTCATCAGCAAACATTTCACAGCTACAATCTAGAAATAAGGGTAAGTCATTTACATATATTGAGAACAAAAGAGGACCCAATATTGATCCTTGTGGTACTCCATATCTAATAGATACTAATTCTGATGTTTGATTATTTGCAGTTACCAACTGCTGTCTATCTAACAAAAAACTTTTTAAAAGATTTATTATTTCAGGTGTTAGTTTGTATAGGTGAAGTTTACGCACTAGCAGGGAGTGATTAATTACATCAAATGCTTTTTCAAAGTCAACAAAAATTAGGCCTGTATAGTTATTTTCATTTATGTTGTGTAAGAGACTGTCTGTTAGTTGAGTTAGAGCTGTGTGACAAGAATAGTTTTTACGAAAGCCTGACTGATCTTCATTTATTAGGTTGTTGTTAACAAAGTAGGAATATAAAGATTTTTGGATATGTTTTTCAATGGGTTTGGATAAGACCGATAGGATTGAAATTGGTCTGTAATTTGAAGGACAAGAAGAATCTCCAGATTTGTGGACTGGTATGACTTTTGCCTTTTTAAATATGAGAGGAATGTTGCTTTTATCTATACACAAGTTATATAGATATGTCAGTGTTTCAGCTATAATAGGACCAGAAAGTTTCAATATTTTTCCATCCAGATTGTCAAGGTCACGTGTTCTGGAATTTTTTTTGAGAGATAGACTTTCCAACACGTCTTTAATTGTCATTGGCAATAATTCAACTGGGAATTTAATTTCTTTTGATTCAATATATTGTTCTAAGTATTGGAGATCATTTTCATTTGACTTATCACATGATATGATTTTAGTAGCGATGTTTGAGAAATGGGTGTTCAGTTCATCAGCTGTTATGTCTTTAACTGTCTTTTGGCTTTTTGATATAGGTCTATTACATAAAATATTGATGGCTTTCCATACCTGGCGAGAGTCGGTAGTTTTAATTAACAGTTTTTGAAAGTAATCACGTTTTGATCTCCGTTTTAGTGAAGTTACTTTGTTTCTTTGCATTTTAAATTCTTCTTTTGTACCATGGGTTTTCAAATAGTCTCTTAAGCGCATTTCTGACTCTATGTCTTTTGTTATCCAAGGAGGTTTTATTTTTTCTTTAACTCTTTTTTTGATGAAGGGGGCATGCCTATCATACACTGAAATAAATGTGGTAATCCAGAATTCTGCAGCTTTGTTGGGGTCTCTGATTTGATATATGTCTTGGAATGGCGAATTTATCAAGTCTGAAAGAAAGTCTTGTTCGTTGAAGTTATTAAATTTTCTGTAAAAGATGGTTTTATGTCCTACTTTGGGAATTTTGACACGATGTTTAAACCAAGTAAAACACACAGCATTGTGATCACTGCATCCACAGGAGGGGGCACATACTTCTGTTATGTTTTGTTTTGTAGTAGTATAGATATGATCTATCAAAGTTCTAGAGTTATCTGTTATCCGAGTTGGTTTGTCTATTAGTTGTTCCAGGC
>JASPKP010001315.1:22500-29977 GCA_030674155.1 Stramonita haemastoma
AGAGAGAGAGAGACAGATAGAGGGAGAGAGACACAGAGAGAGAGACGGGGAGAGAGAGACAGAGAGAGACAGAGAGAGATTTTGAGCTATTAAACAACCACAGTACAGAAACAAAACAGCAGAAAAAGATGCTCGATTTGTCATACTTGGAATTGTTTTTTGTTTCTTAAAACTTTTTTTAACATGTATAGACTATGTGGACGGGATAGCTCAGAGGTAAGAGCAGTCGCTTTCCCCCAGCCAAAGTTACGTAGCATCAAGCGTCGTTATCATTTGGATCGGTGACCTTTTGCGCGCCTGGTTTCAGTACAGTCCCCCAATTCATTCAGCTGTAAATAGGTACCCGCCCTCTTTGGAGTCAGGGAAGGTAAAGCAGCGAGTAAGAGGAGATGAGCGCCGCCCTCAGTACGCTGGCTCCCTAGAGAAGCTGAGGTCTTTGATGCCGCGCTCCTCTACGATCACATAGGCTATGGGACACCTACCTACCTACCTACCTACCTACCTACCTACCTACCTACCTACCTACATGAACACGTGCCTACTACTAGGCCTAGCTGCCAAAATATTATTTACTTTAACCGCTAGGTAGGGACACATTATCAGCTATTTTGCTCGTTGTTGCTCTTAACATCATTTTGTATGACATTGTCATGTATGTTTCTTTCTTTCTAATAAAAAAACAAGCAAACAAAAACAAAAGTAAAAATAAAGGTATGGGGGGAACTGTACTGAAGCTAAGGCACGCAAACGGTCACCCATCCAATTGGTAACCACGCTCCTCAACTCTGCTTTTTAACATAGGCTGGGGGAAAAGCGAGCGCTCTGACCACTGAGCTATCCTGTCCCCAAAACAAAAAACAAAAAACACCATAATTTCAAACCAAAAGATGGTCGGTCATCCCTTGTCAAAGAAAAAGAAAAAAAAAAAAAGAAAAGAAAGAAAGTGATTCCCTAAAGAAGCTGTCAATCCTTCTGTCACTGTCCCCTGTCCCACCTTTGCTGCACGTGCTGACTGTTTTCCCCCAGACTCCCACAGCCTGGTGTAAATCAGGCAGATAGAGAAACGAACCCTAAAGCCAGCCACCCTTGATTAGTGAGCGCGTGGCCTCGCCAAAGCCCAGCGACACTCCTCCGGGTTGGCACATTAATTACGTATACGATTTTCGGAGTCAGGGAGGCGGAGGGGAGGGGGGGGGGGGTATAGGGAGGGGGCGTGTAGAGGGGGTGTTTATATTTCTTGTCTTGCAAGCAAGGAGGGGGTTGGGTGAGACGACAGTGTTTTGGGTGAGACATTGGTGTTTGAAGACAGAAGAAAGGGGTGGTTGTTTTATTGGGGGTCGTTGTTTTTCGTTTGCATGTTGTGTGTATGTGTATGTGTGTGTGTGTGTTCTCTTTGTTTTTGTTTGTTAGTTGTTTTGTGTTGTTGTTGTTGTTGTTGTTGTTGTTGTTTTTTGGGGGGGCTTTGTTATTTGGGGTTTGTTTTTGCTAGTGTTCTGACAGTCAGTGTTAATTTGAGTGGTCTCTTTTCTCTGATGTTTCGGTTTTCGATGGTGTAGGATTTTGAGGCTTTTTCTGTATCTCTTCTTTTCTTTCGTTCCTTTCTCTCTCTCTTTCTCTCTCTCTTCTCCTCTCCTCCTCTCTCTCTCTCTCTCTCTCTCTCTCGCATCTCTTCTCGCGCCAGTATGCTGCATTGCATAATGTGTTAAAACAGACAGACTGAGACACGGCGGACAGAAATTAACAAAGCAAAAGGGAACCTGAGATAAAGTTTTTGATGATAAAATCATAATGCTTTTTAATAGGCTTAGTATTCGTTATTGTCTAAGGATTCACCCTTCACTATTTTTTTAAATTCGATTTTGCATGAAATGTCAATCACATAATTATATGAATATAGACTAATTATATCTGTCGGAATGCGGCTTTCTTAATGATATGCAAAAACGATAGTATACACAAATATCTCACCATTTGATGAGCCTCGGAGCTCTACCTCAAGAACAATATGTATATTAGATAGATAGATAGATAGATAGATAGATAGATAGATAGATAGATAGATAGATAGATAGATAGATAGATAGATAGATAGATAGATAGATAGATAGATAGATAGATAGATAGATAGATAGATATTGGCAATTTCTGTGTGAAAACATATAGTCTACATTCATTTATCCTTTACATAAAAAGGTATGGTAAAGGTGTCCCATAATCTGTGGTCGTAAGGTAACGAGGCATCAGAGACCTCAGCTTCTTTAAGGGCCAGCATATTGAGGGCAGCGCCCATCTCTTCTCCCTCGCTGCTTTATCTTCCCTGACCCTAAAGAGGGCAGGTACGCATTTACAGCTGGGTGAACTGGGGGGACTATACTGAAGCCAAGACGTGCAAAGGGTCACCCATGCACTTGGTAGCCACGCTCGAATGTGTTTATATATATATATATATATATATATATATATATATATATATATATATATATATATATATATATATTACTTATATAAATTGTATAACAGTACAGCAGTTTGATAAGGAATGGAATAGGTGCACTTTTGTTAGTAACACAACTTCCAAATACTAACTCGGTTGGTGTCTTGATTATCTGCCATATAGATCTAAACCTGGTACGATAATATAAACAAGTTACCGACTCAAACGTATAGGCCAAAAAGCCAACAAAAACAAATAAATCGGAGAAAACGTCGGAATTTTAGACTATGTTTCTTGTTGTGATAAACCTCGCTATACTAAACCCACTAAACCTGTATTTGGTTGCTATCAAAGACTGTAAGTCCTAGACTATGACATTTAAAATGCACACACCAACAGCGTTTATGACCTTCATTTTTTCCCCCACATCTGTCAAACAACCAACCTACTAACTGATCGTATTGTAGCCTAGTAGCACTGGAAGCAAGAGATGAATCCAACCAAGCACGCGGAGGCAGGCTGCGAGGTGTATGTAGCACAGCATCCTGTAACAACGTGGTTATAATGACTTTTATCTTCACCTCCCATCCGTGTCCATAGTGCTCCAGCTTTTATTCCGAGGTGACTTAACCATCAACGGAAATATTCCGTGATGACAAACTCCGCCCACACCAGCCATTTTGTCCCGTTAACAGGAAACCTTAGGTGGTTAAAATGACGTTCGGTTGTTAACCGTTTCTCCATCAAGAAGAGAAAAAAAAAAAGTCCGGCGACCTTTTCTTTCATCCGACTGCAGCCCTCCTCCCCGCAGTCTAGCTAATCGTTTCAAGGCAAGGGCACCGCCACTCGTAAGTGTATCCATTAACTCCTTTTCAAGCTCCGACACCACCAAGACCCGCTATTAAGGGAAAGCCGACAATAGGTTCGAACCATCTGCACCTCCCCGTCTCACAGGCTCAGAGGAGCTTGTAGGCCGGAGGTTTCTTTCAAACCTTGCAGGCCGGCCTTCTCTCTCTCTCTCTCTCTCTCTCTCTTGCCCAGAACCGTCACTACAAGTCAGTCAAGATGGCAGACGACATTGAAGTGCAATGTCGTAAGGAAGGAGGAGGTGGTGGTCCCCCCCCCCCCCCCTCCCCAGCAGGTTTCAGACCCCCAAGCAAGAGAGATGACTGCTTTGACGGCAGGAAGAATGGCGGGGATTATGTCTTCTGTGAGCCCCCTGCTGCTACCTTCTTTCTCGCATGGGAGAAGAGAAGAGAAGGAGGAGGAGGAGGGGGAGGAAGAGGGAAGTGGGGAGGGTGGAAGGTAGGGGAGGGGGAGGGGAGAAGGAGTGTTGCTTCTCTCCCCACACAACAAAAAACAAAGGTGGAGGTTTGCTGGCATAGATGGCGGTGCTAGGCCAGGGTCGTTAGTTTGTCATCAGCCTGTGAGGGAACGACCTTGAGCTGCTCAGGCTGCTGGGGGTCTGGCTCTGGGGCTGCTCGGAGGTCGTTCTCCTGCCCCTCACAGGCGCTGGTGATGGTGGTGCGCGAGGGTAATTATGCAAATGACCTCACACTTTTCCTGACGTGGTCTCAGCGCGTGAAGAAAGGTACCGTTGCAATTTGGGTGACACGCGTGAATTGGCGAAAAAAATGAGCAAGTACACCACACAGTTGCTCCTTTGACCTTGAGTGACTTTGTAAATCGGCCGCCATTTTCTTTTTCTTTGGAACCCCCGACAATGAACGGAGTCACCTGTTTGCGGATTTAAAGTCAATGTGGGTTCCAAGATCTCTCCCTATCTGTTTGTCTCTCTGTCCTTGTGTATGCACGTGTGTGTGTATAGGGGAGGCGGGGGATGGGGGTCATTTTAAAGTGCTTTTGATTGTTTAAGGTCTGTTATGAGAACTATTGAGGGGTTTATGCAAAACCAGCAATCTTTGGGACAGTTTAAGCAAACGCAGAGCGGAAGTGAAATGATGTAGTAGATTTTTTAAGGCTACAGCAATAGCTAGATAGATATCTAAAACAAAGCAAACAACCCCCACCCGCATCCCTAAAAACAAACAAACAACTAGTCTACGCAGCAAAACATAAAACAAAAAAAACGAAAACTACAAAAAAAACAAAAGCAAAACAGAATTTAAAAATAAATGTTGCCCTATTCAATGGAAAATATTGTACAGTGCAACACTTATGACTCCAACGAGCAATCAACCATCGATTTTTTTAAAGATAAATATATGTCATATTTAGCAATAAGATCAAATTTAGCTTCAGTTTGTTTATTTGGGTTGAGTTTTTTGCTTGAATTGCTTTGGTTTTCAGATTCAGAAGGACACATTCTTTTGCTATTACCTTTGTCAAATACTTAATGTCCCAACTTGACCCTTATGGTTGACCAGGGCGTCGATACAAGCAAGGACAGTGAAGATGGGTTTATACCCTGTTTTAATCTGTACATGGTTGCACAGTTTTAATCTGTGTATAGCTGCACAGTTTTAATATGAGTTTTAATTCAAATGTGACGAGGTGACAGCCCCGATTTAGCCTGTGTGGACGGCGGGGCTATAAGCAACATGAATGGATTGGATTGGTTTGGACCAACCCAGCACAAAGTGTTCTCTTGGCTGTCAGAATGTTGGTTCTGTCTATTCTGTGCTCGCCACCCTCTCATCAGACACATCTGCTGCTGCTGAAGCAATCATGGGATTATACCTCCACAGCCAGAATCATCGGCCTACGATTATTTTCTTCACGCTGCAGGAAGATTTATAACACTTTCAACAACACAATAAAAACAAAAAATCCCAACCCTGCTTCCATGATGTGCTATTCTATCTTTTGAAGGGACACCAGAACTCATCTTCCAAACCAACAGACAGGATAACTATCAGCTCCTTTCGTACCCCTGTGTCAGCTGCCTTCTGTTGTCTCCGCCTTTAGCATCACACGTGCGAGATTATGTTCATAGAGCAAATAAAATCTTTATCAAGCCCTAGCCAGCCCTAGCCTCGAACCCCCCACCCCTGACGCGTGTAAAAACCAGCCATCCCACAATTAAGTCTGGCTGAGCAACCCAGGGGAGGTAAGTCACAACTTCGCCATTGGATCACCAGGGGGCGTGAAATGGCATTATCCTAGCAGGAAAATTGATGTCCCCTGTCCAATAAAATCCTCCAATTTGACTTCATCAAATGTTGGCTAGTTATGACTAAGGTTATGATGGGAGGTGTTTAAAAACGTATGAGTGATTATGTTTGCTTTGAGTAGAGCGAATTAGCTCCATGTGTGAAGGTGAAGGGAGTCTTTTATCAGAAATTTGAACACTGGGTAAGCAGTTGTGTGATAAAATGGAATCTAGTATAAATGATTTAAAGAAATAGGGACTGAATTATGACAATTTTATCACACTAAAATAGAATTCAAATATGTTTGATCTTTAGATGTTTCACGTGAATGATAGCGCAACATGCTCTGAGCCAGGTATGTCCACACTGAGCCATAAAAAGCACTGCAAGAAAGCTTCTAATGAACAATTATTTTCTGGCTTGTGATTATATCTAAATCATAGTGGTGAATTCTTTGTGTCTTTTTTTTGACGATGAAAAGGTGTGGTTGTAATTTCATCTGTGGGCTAGGGTTTGACAAAAAACAGTTGTGCCTGAAAAGGTAACACTGTTTGAATATGTAATATCTGGGTTTACCAAGCAGCTAATATAGATCTATTACCTTTTTAAAAAGTTTGGTACAGATATAGACCTCTATACCCAAGAAACTGCCCCTTGATTAAGCACGCACACACACACACACACACACACACACACACCACACACACACACACACTTGCGTGCACGCGCGCGCGCGCGCGCACACACACACACACACTGTGATTTTTTTCTTGATAGAACCTATCCTCATCATACAGCTTCATTCACATTAGCAAACTGAGGGGGGAGAGGAATAGCCTAGTGGTTAGAGCGTTGTGCTTAAAAGATATGACGGCCCAGAATCAAGCTCCCGTCCAGCCACCACTGTAACAACTGTCCAATGGGATTTTTCAACTAGAGTTAACCCAGTGCTGACTCCACCCACCCCCTTCCTCCGAGAGTCCTTCGGATGAGACTATATACTGAGGCCTTGTGTATCTTTCACACACGTTAAAACCTGTTCTGTACTTTCATAGATTACGCCATTCGAGCTGGTAAGAACGGATGACAAGGAATATATATCTAGGCCTATATACAGAGGCATGCTTACTTGCGTCGTGTTTCGACCTCATCCCCAAAGTCAAAATGGCGCTACCTTCACGGTGGGCAAAATAAAAACAGTCGCATACGCTAGAAAGCTCACTTTTGGTAAACCTCAAAAGCTCTAGCTTAGGTACGAAAAAAAACCAACCCACCAACAGATATTAGCCAACTGATTCTGCTGATAGCTTACTTCATTCAAATTAAATTAAAGATGCTCTAACATAACAGCTTGAAGTTAGCCGTTCAAGTCTGGTGGTCTTCTCTCCAGCAGAGCAGGGCCCCGGGTAGGTAGAGCCGGGTGTCTAAGCCAGGCAGGATTAGCAGTTGCTTTGAAGTTGGGGTACCCATGGCGGAAGGAAACAGCTCACGCAAGAGCGAGAAGCCAGTGGGTGATCATTGACAGGGCCATGTCACAACGATTAGTATAGTGGGGCAACTAAGACTAGACGCTGGTCGTTTTGTCACTCAGAGGCCATCACCATGATGAACGGTTAGTTGTGGTGTGGTGTGGCGTGGTGTGGTGGTGGGTGTGGTGTGGGTGTGGTGTGGTGGCTAGTCAGAACTCCTCTGTCATCAGTAACTTCAACAGTGCCGACACTACTGACTTGGTTGCGACATGGTCCACCAGTGGGCTGGAGAATCGGTCACCCTGCCTTCATCAATGTTGTGTGTGTGTGTGTGTTGTGTTGTGTGTGTGTGTGTGTGTGTGTGGGGTGTGTGTCTGTGTGTCTGTGTGTCTGTGTGTCTGTGTGTGTAGGGGGGGGGGGTTGTTACGTTACCGTTTTTCCTGATTCAGTGAATTCCAGTT
>JASPKP010001316.1:0-7500 GCA_030674155.1 Stramonita haemastoma
TGTCTTCAGCTTCTCCAGCGGGTGACACATTTATCATCATAATCATCATCATCATCATCATCATCATCATCATCTTCATCATCATTAATGTTATAGTAGTATTACTAGTGTTAGTATCAGTATTATCATTACCATATTAAATGTGTAGACAGACAAGATGTTGAGAATAAGGGGACACACAAAACTTGGTTATGCTGGTTATGTGTCCAAAATGTATTAAAAGACTTTTTCCTTGTCAAATAATGTGTATTAACCCCCCCCCCCCCCCCCCCCCCCCCATTTTTTTCCTTGTCAAAAACATATAAAAATTACCTTTCTTTCTTGCCAAAAACTTCCAACAATTCCTCTTTTTCTCTTGTCAAAATTTTTTTTGTCTCGTTAAGAACTTGATAAAAACTACTCTTTTTCTTTGTTAATGAAATCTTCTTCTTTGCTAAATGCTCACACAGCAACTATTTATAAACTAATGTTAGTAACTGTTTAATAAATTGTAAAAGCTTCTCTTTTTCTTCATCAAAAACTTGTACAAATTTTTTTTAACTTGTAAAAAAGCTACTTTCTTTTCCATAAAAAAAAATCCAAACACACAAAACCCATTACAAATCCCTTTTTCCTGATGAGAAACCCAGAAACGTGGCTTCTTTTACTAGTTAAAGGCCAATTAATTTCAGACTTTGGATGGTGATAAAGTTCCCTGAACACGGCTGCTGGCTAACTGACTGTCACTGACCTGGTTCAGCTCCAGATGTTTGCCGCTCTTCTGCTGCTCCTTCAGCTTCTCTATCTGCTGCAGCTTCTGGTGACACACACACAGGCAACACACACACACTCACAATCAGGTAAGGCCTGCTACTAACCTTTGTGTAGATCTGCCTAAAACCACACACACGCATGCACGCATGCATGCACGCACCCCTCACTCACTCACACACAAACTATAAACTGAGGCCCCATGCGCAAACGCACGCAGAACATCTTGCGCACACACGTTAAATCCTGTTCCACTTTTCGTAAGAGTAGGCCATCGCGTGCCGGTGGGAACAGATGACAAGATCTACAAAACTGCATACACAAGGGGACTGGATGTAAAAAAAGCACACGAGTGCTTATTCCATTATCCTCGATATAAAAGAATAATATAAAAAATATTTTTAAAAAATAAAACACACACACACACAAATGACACAATACACAAAAAAGCATGTAAAAAAGCACATGAGCGCTTATTCCATTATCCCTGAAATAAAAGAATAATTAGATAAACTGAAGTCTCATTATGAACGAACGCACACAAAACATCTTATGCACATGTTAAATCCCATTCTGCCTTTCGGAAGAGAGGGACATTATAACCTGGTGGGAACGGATGACAACATTTACAAAATTGCATGCACACAGGGACTAGATGTAAAAAAAACATACTTGGATGCTTATCCTTTATCCTCAAATTTAAAGAATTGAAAAACAACACACATGCGCACGCACGCACGCACACACACACACACGCACACACACACACACACACACACACACACACACACACACACACACACACACACACACCACATAGAGGATAAATCCTTTGACATACCAGAAACTGTTTCCAAACACAGTGACAAACCAGAAACTGTTTCCAAATTCAGCAGTGACAAACCAGAAACTGTTTCCAAACACAGTGACAAACCAGAAACTGTTTCCAAACACAGTGACAAACCAGAAACTGTTTCCAAACACAGTGACAAACCAGAAACTGTTTCCAAACACAGTGACAAACCAGAAACTGTTTCCAAACACAGTGAACAAACCAGAAACCGTTTACAAACACAGTGACAAACCAGAAACTGTTTCCAAACACAGTGACAAACCAGAAACTGTTTCCAAATTCAGCAGTGATAAACCAGAAATCCCTTCTTCTTCCTCCAATGCTCAGACAGCAACTGTTGTTGTCAGTCATATTCAGGGAAAATGTGTCATGGCCTCAAGTGCCTGACAAGTCAGGCCCAGTGCAACTGACTTCGGCATGGGAGAAATTGTTAAGTCTTTCAGGAAAAAAGGCCACACAATGGACCAAGAAGGCAGAAAAAAGACAAGAAGGAGGTGACAGGGAGACAAGGAACAAGGCAGAAGCAAAGAGAGGGATAGAAAAGAGGGAATTCCTGGCACAGCATTTCCAAAAGGTGGGGATGGTATTTATACTGACAGGCCCACGGGGGATAGAAATTAGTTGAAAACAGCATGTGATATGCACATTATTTCACACCTTTATATGTATGTGAAAAACCACATTTCATGATATACAACAATGTACATCGTGATAAAATTGAATAAAAATGGTTTAAACAAAAAAAGAATATTTCACACCTGACTTTACAGTTAAAGAGTGTTTGGTCAACAGTATCAACTTACTTTTAGATATCAGTTTTAAAAGATTAATGTCTTTCAACAACATTATTAAACTTAACAAAACTTCAAAAATATTACATAAGAATTAAGTCCCCAGTGCTATTAACTCACCTTGCTCTCCCTCATCCCCCCCTTTTTTATGAGTTCTTTCAAACCAGGTTAAGTGGGGAAGCCAAACCATGTGTGGGAATCGAGAGTGTAAAGTGATCACAAGATGCCACAATCAAGAAAGAGGGAGTGTGGAAATTCACCTCATAATGAAAAAACCCCACAAAACAAAATGCAAAAAACCCTCACATCTGCAAACCTCTCTTCAGAACCCCATCCTGTCTCTGTAAAGTGTCTTACAGTACCTCCTACCCCATGACGGAAAGCCTTGATGACCACCGCATCATGCTTTCTCTCTCTGTCATTGGACCAGAATTTTTCAATGCAAACAGTAGCATGCCTGGCTAGAAAACTCATGAGCCGCAGGACTATCTATCTATCTATCCCTTAGTCTGGTGACCGTGGGGGCACCCCTGAAGACTTGTCAACCATTTCCCTCCATTCCCCTCTCTGTTCTGCCTTTCTCAAAATTTGGTTGAGTTCTAGGCCTGTCCATTCGCTGAGCCGCAGGACTGAATGAAGAAATTGCAAATGCCAAAGTTCCCTTTCTCCGACTCTCATTTTCCATTCTTGAATCAAAATCCTTATGAAAACTAATTGTGTCAGTGAGTGTAAAATGGGTGTGAGAGTGAATGGAGAAAAATGCACCCCCCCTGCCCCCCAAATAAAACTTATTGGCAGTAACAGCAAAGACATTGTCACCTTCCGAAGGTTCCTGATCTTCTTGTCCTTCTCTGGGTCCCCTGTGGAAGGGGCAGCAGCAGCAGCAGCAGGGGCTGGAGTGTCATTCACCTCGGCTGCATTGCCTTCCCCCTGTGTTTCCAGTGCAAAATCACTTTTACAGTAAAATTCACTTTACGCACACACACATATATATATATACACAACTCCTTCTTTACCCTCTCCCCTCTAAAACAAAAACAAACTCTTTCCCTTTCTCTCTCATTCCATTTTCCATTCCTCAATCAAAATCCTTATGAAAAGTAATTGTGTCAGTGAGTGTAAAATGGGTGCGAGAGTGAATGGGGAAAAATGCTCTCTTTCTTAACACAGAGACACAGAGAGAGAGAGAGAGAGAGAGAGAGAGAGAGAGAGAGAGAGAGAGAGAGAGAGAGAGAGAGAGAAGGAGAGAGAGAAATGTTTCATGTATGCATGTGCATGTGTGTGTCTTTCTCTAACAGCTTTATCCAGTTCCTCTTTTATCTGAGGCTTGGATTTCTCCAAACATTCCTTTCAAACATTATATGTTAAGAAAAACACAGAGCACTTCACCATTACATTTCTGTGAACCATGTGTTATCCAATCATCTTGTAGCTTAAATATTTGCATATTCCAATGAAAAATGTCAACACACTACACCTTGTCCAATCATTATGCAGTTCAAATAATTTTGTCTGTTTCACTGGTAAATTTCCTCTCACTTAATCCTGTCCAATCATCTTGTAATATTTGCATATTTCCTCAAAAAAATGTGACCAATCATCAGAGAGCTCAACAATTTGTAGATTTCACAGGTCAATTTCCACATATCATATCTGGTCCCATCGTCAGACAGGTCAGACACTGATCACATGAACAGTGAACACACACAATGATCAGACACTGATCACATGAACAGTGAACACACACAATGATCAGACACTGATCACATGAACACACACAATGGTCAGACACTGATCACATGAACACACACAATGGTCAGACACTGATCACATGAACACACACAATGATCAGAGACTGATCACATGAACAGTGAACACACACAATGGTCAGACACTGATCACATGAACAGTGAACACACACAATGATCAGACACTGATTACATGAACACACAATGATTAGACACTTGATCACATGAACAGTGAACACACACAATGATCAGACACTGATCACATGAACAGCGAACACACACAATGGTCAGACACTGATCACATGAACAGTGAACACACACAATGATCAGACACTGATTACATGAACACACAATGATCAGACACTGATCACATGAACAGTGAACACACACAATGATCAGACACTGATCACATGAACAGTGAACACACACAATGATCAGACGAACAGTAAACACACACAATGATCAGACACTGATCACACGAACAGTGAACACACACAATGATCAGACACTGATCACATGAACAGTGAACACACACAATGGTCAGACACTGATCACATGAACAGTGAACACTCACAATGATCAGACACTGATCACATGAACACACAATGATCAGACACTGATCACATGAACACACAATGATCAGACACTGATCACATGAACAGTGAACACACACAATGGTCAGACACTGATCACATGAACACACAATGATCAGACACTGATCACATGAACAGTGAACACACACAATGGTCAGACACTGATCACATGAACACACAATGATCAGACACTGATCACATGAACAGTGAACACACACAATGGTCAGACACTGATCACATGAACAGTGAACACACACAATGGTCAGACACTGATCACATGAACAGTGAACACACACAATGATCAGACACTGATCACATGAACACACAATGATCAGACACTGATCACATGAACAGTGAACACACACAATGGTCAGACACTGATCACATGAACACACACAATGGTCAGACACTGATCACATGAACAGTGAACACACACAATGATCAGATAACTCAGAAACTGATCACATGAACAGTGAGCACACAATCATCAGACACTGATCACATGAACACACACAATCATCAGACACTGATCACATGAACAGTGAACACACACAATGGTGTAAAAGCTTCACTGACATCAGCAGCCTTGGCTTTACGCGCATCTCTCTTCTTCTTGTTCTTGCTGGGAGGTTTGTCTGCACACAGTTAAATCTGACATTTACAAGAGAGAGAGAGAGAGAGAGAGAGAGAGAGAGAGAGAGAGAGAGAGAGAGAGAGAGAGAGAGAGAGAGAGAGAGAGAACACTGAACACTGAAATGATTTAATGTACATTGGCCATGGACCACAATACATTTCATGGGCTTGGGATGTAATAAAGTGTTCATTCATATAACTGGCAAAGCAAAATGCACAAAAGGTTTGATTCATAACTGATCAAAGAAGCAAAACACACGTTATTCTAAATCATGATTATGACATTAAGCATAACCAAATCACAAAATTATGATGTTTCGGGAAAATTGTGGAAATCATGCACATCAATTACGTACCGAATCGTAACATTTTTTAATATACATCTTGAATTAGCATTGTCTTCCTTTTATTAATAGAGTGAAAAATATATCTTGACAAACTATGCCTGTACTCATCATTTGTTGCTTTGAACAGATCGGGCAAAGGTACGTTGATACAGAGAGAGAGGAGAGAGAGAGAGAGAGAGGAGAGAGAGAGAGAGACAGAGAGAGAGACAGAAAGAGAGAAGACAAAAGGATTATTTCCACAGATATTCTTATAAGAACAGAACTGTGTATCATATATGAAAGCTTTTGCTTATTTTTTTTTTAAGCATATAATAGCCATAATGACATTTGTGAGTATGAATTAGTGTGTGTGAATGAGTGTGAGTGTGAGTGTGAGTGTGTGTGTGTGTGTGTGTGTGTGAGTCAGTGAGTGACTCTGTGTGTGTGTGTGTGTGTGTGTGTGTGTGTGTGTGTGTGTGTGTGTGTGTGTGTGTGTGTGTGTGTGTGTGTGTGTGTGATATCTGAAAAAGTATAACATCATGTAAATGTGAATTTAAAGTACACAGTCCAGTGGATGCCATGTTGCTGCATGCTGCACTTCATCCCCCACAATGCAGGAATTACACACGGCTGTATTTTACATCCCTCGCGCTGGGACTGCACGGCGTTGGGGCGCGGCCCCCGGGTGGTGGATGGGGGATTGCACACGTGAACCAAAGCAGTCTAAGGGAAGGACACCCTGACAAAAAACCCTGGTCCTCCAAGTCTGGGGGTTGGGCAGAAGGCCAACTACCTCCTCCCGTAAAAAAAAACCAAGTTACAGAAACTATGGACATAAATTTACAAAGAAACCAGGGGGGAGCAGGGATCGCCAACTCTGGCAACATGACGACGATGGGTGAAAGCCTCCGGGAAGCCCAGCGTCCGACGAGGTCCTTCGCAAGCCCCACCACTAAACTTAACATCGGACACTGGAATGTCAGAACAATGTATAGCATAGGAACAGCAGCTCAAATTGCAAGAGAAATGGAGGACTATAAACTAGATATATTAGGGATTAGCGAAAGTAGATGGACGGGAGCTGGCAAAGTAAAACTAGCATCAGGGCAGACTGTAATCTACAGCGGGGAGGATGAAATACATGAGAGAGGGGTTGCGCTCATGATCAGCCAAGCAGCAGCAAAGTCACTAATGGAGTGGACGCCTGTCAACCAAAGGATATTAACTGCCAGATTCTATTCAAGATTCAGGAGAGCAACAGTCATACAAGTATATGCCCCCCACAACGGAAAGGAAGCCACGGAAAAGGAACAGTTTTATCAAGAACTGCAAGAAACGGTAGATGGATGCAACAAAAACGACATCATCATCATCATGGGTGACTTCAATGCCAAAGTAGGAAGCGACAACACTGGATATGAAAGGACGATGGGGGTGCATGGCCTTGGAGAGCAGAACGACAATGGAGAGAGGCTGTGTGAGTTCAGTCAGATGAATGGCCTCGTCATAACAGGTACACTGTTTCCACACAAGGACATACACAAAGCCACATGGGTCTCACCTGACGGGATGAGTAGGAACCAGATAGATCACCTGCTGATTAGCGGACAATGGAGATCATCTGTAATAGACTCGAGAGTACAGAGGGGAGCAGATGCCAACAGCGACCACTACCTGGTGAGGACCAGCTTCAAACTACGGCTCAGCACACACAGGAACAAGAACAGGGTGAAACCAAAGATAAACGTGGATAGACTGAAGGACGAAGAAGCAAAGAAAAGATACTGTGAGGCAGTGAAGAACAAG
>JASPKP010001316.1:12500-29971 GCA_030674155.1 Stramonita haemastoma
GGCAGAGAAGAGAAGAGATTGCTCTATCTATCAAACACATCCAGCACAATAATGGAAGGCAGAGAAGAGAAGAGATTGCTCTATCAAACACATCCAGCACTGTAATGGAAGGCAGAGAAGAGATTGCTCTATCAAACACATCCAGCACAATAATGGAAGGCAGAGAAGAGAAGAGATTGCTCTATCAAACACATCCAGCACAATAATGGAAGGCAGAGAAGAGAAGAGATTGCTCTATCAAACACATCCAGCACAATAATGGAAGGCAGAGAAGAGAAGAGATTGCTCTATCTATCAAACACATCCAGCACAATAATGGAAGGCAGAGAAGAGAAGAGATTGCTCTATCTATCAAACACATCCAGCACAATAATGGAAGGCAAAGATCAAAGGCTGTGCCTCACTGCCTGCCTGTGTCCAACAAAGGGAAACATTACCCGTTTCCCACAAAGGCTGAGCCTCACTGCACATGTCCAACAAAGGGAAACCTTACCTGTTTCCCACAAAGCTCACTGCCTGCATGTCCAACAAAGGGAAACCTTACCCGTTTTCCACACGCAGCCGAGGGGTGACTGTGGCCGTTAAAATATGCTCTCCGTCAGGTGACCATTCAAAGGTAGTTGTGTCGGCGGCCTTGAACTTGGAGATTTCCTTTTTCTGTTTCAGATCCCAGAATTCCATGTGGCCTGCCAAATTGCCAAACCCAGCCAGGCACAGGAGTGGTGGAGTTAAGGAGAATTTGGCCTGATGTCTGGAGGGGGGTGTGTGTGTTTATTACACTTGGTGATATTAGACTAAACAAACAAAAAGCAAAACAAAAAACAAACAAACAAAACCCTACCATAAAATATTTACAGAAGACTTGGAAATAATCCTAGCAACATCAGAAATCAACGGTTTTCGCGAAACTACATTCAATGGTTCCCTTTGAATTTCAATGTGTGTATGCAGTTTAGTAAATGTCATCTGTTCCCACCGGCACACGATGGCCTACTCTTACAAAAAGTGGAACAGGATTTAACATGTGCGTAAGATGTTCTGCGCGCGTTCGCACACGGGGCTTCGGTTTATAGTCTCATCCGAAGGATTTTGGGGAAGAGTGGAGTCAGCACTGATGTTAACTCCAGGAGAAAAGTCCCCTCGACTGGGAATCGAACCCGGGTAGTCAAATTGCGAGCGCAATGTTCTGACCACTAGGCTATCCCGTCCTCTGTGTGTGTGTGTGTGTGTGTGTGTGTGTGTGTGTGTGTGTGTGTGTGTGTGTGTGTGTGTGTGTGTGTGTGTGTGTGTGTTTGTGTGTTTGTGTGTGTGTGTGCGCAAGCGTGTGTGTGTGCGTGCGCATGTGCAAGCATGCATCCAAACTCTGCTCCTCCCCTGATGATTGATTATATGGCTAAAAAACAAAGCAAAAAAACCAACAAAACAAAACAAAAAATTCAAAACTATATGAATGTACACTACCAAACACCACAGGTGCAGGAAAGCAAAGGATATTATTTCCCTGAGGGTTGTAGAAGCAGTGGTTGCGAGGACCTGTGCCGAAGTCGAAGACTGGCTCACACTTCAGGTTAAAGAGGGTGACCTTTGAGGGCATGTCTGGCAGCCACTGTCAAGGAAAATTGTCACCACCCACACACACTCCCTCACCTGGTCACAGGCCTGAAGATTGTCACCACCCACACACACTCCCTCACCTGGTCACAGGCCTGAAGATTGTCACCACCCACATACACTCCCTCACCTGGTCACAGGCCTGAAGATTGTCACCACCCACATACACTCCCTCACCTGGTCACAGGCCTGAAGATTGTCACCACCCACATACACTCCCTCACCTGGTCACAGGCCTGAAGATTGTCACCACCCACATACACTCCCTCACCTGGTCACAGGCCTACACCACAGTGTGCAAATCCAACATAACATAGTCAAGGGGCGAGTACTAAAATTAGCTCATCTTTTTTACCAAGTGCAAGTGTGGTCAGTTCCTGCTTTAATTAATCAGGTGGCCCCAGCTGGGATGGGATGGATGGAATGGACAGCAGCTGAGAGGAACTGAAAGTGGAGATAACTGACAGCTGTGATACACACACTCACATACAATGTGTCATCATCTTTCACATACACCCCATGCACACACATACAGACAAATGTAGAACTACATGTATCTATAGACAGAAAATGCCCCAGGCCAAAAGCTGTGTATGTCAGTGATTGATGTGCACTAAGTACAAAGGCGTGCACTAAAACGACATTTCACATCCACATCTTTTATCAAGATTCTCTGCAGCCATGACAAGCCACAGCTAACCTGCACTCTGTTTTCCAGTAGAGAAAAAAAACTATGAAGTTGGGAGTATGGCTGACAATATATGACAGGATTCTGAAAAGGGCCCTATGTGCATGCACACTTCTCACCTAATGTGTACTGACAGTCTCAGTGATTCCTTAGTGGGATGAGAGAGACAGAGTGCATCTTCTAGGGGACATCCAGTGAGTCAGTCTGGGGAATGCCCAACAACAAAAGAATCCATTTACCTGAAAAATTCTTCAGGTGAACCATAAGCTACACTCATCACAGCCTGCTGGAAGGCAGGAAACACTCCTTCCCAACACAACACAAAACCACAATTATTGCTCTGTGTGTGTACACTCCCTCCTAACACAACACAAAACCACAATTATTGCTCTGTGTGTGCACACTCCCTCCTAACACAACACAAAACCACAATTATTGCTCTGTGTGTGCACACTCCCTCCTAACACAACACAAAACCACAATTATTGCTCTGTGTGTGCACACTCCCTCCTAACACAACACAAAACCACAATTATTGCTCTGTGTGTGCACACTCCCTCCTAACACAACACAAAACCACAATTATTGCTCTGTGTGTGCACACTCCCTCCTAACACAACACAAAACCACAATTATTGCTCTGTGTGTGCACACTCCCTCCTAACACAACACAAAACCACAATTATTGCTCTGTGTGTGCACACTCCCTCCTAACACAACACAAAACCACAATTATTGCTCTGTGTGTGCACACTCCCTCCTAACACAACACAAAACCACAATTATTGCTCTGTGTGTGCACACTCCCTCCTAACACAACACAAAACCACAATTATTGCTCTGTGTGTGCACACTCCCTCCTAACACAAAACCACAATTATTGCTCTGTGTGCGTACACTCCCTCCTAACACAACACAAAACCACAATTATTGCTCTGTGTGTGTACACTCCCTCCTAACACAACACAAAACCACAATTATTGCTCTGTGTGTGTACACTCCCTCCTAACACAACACAAAACCACAATTATTGCTGTGTGCACACTCCCTCCTAACACAACACAAAACCACAATTATTGCTCTGTGTGTGTACACTCCCTCCTAACACAACACAAAACCACAATTATTGCTGTGTGCACACTCCCTCCTAACACAACACAAAACCACAATTATTGCTCTGTGTGTGTACACTCCCTCCTAACACAACACAAAACCACAATTATTGCTCTGTGTGTGTACACTCCCTCCTAACACAACACAAAACCACAATTATTGCTCTGTGTGTGTACACTCCCTCCTAACACAACACAAAACCACAATTATTGCTGTGTGCACACACCCTCCTAACACAACACAAAACCACAATTATTGCTGTGTGCACACTCCCTCCTAACACAACACAAAACCACAATCATTGCTGTGTGCACACCCTCCTAACACAACACAAAACCACAATCATTGCTGTGTGCACACCCTCCTAACACAACACAAAACCACAATCATTGCTGTGTGCACACCCTCCTAACACAACACAAAACCACAATCATTGCTGTGTGCACACCCTCCTAACACAACACAAAACCACAATCATTGCTGTGTGCACACCCTCCTAACACAACACAAAACCACAATCATTGCTGTGTGCACACCCTCCTAACACAACACAAAACCACAATCATTGCTGTGTGCACACCCTCCTAACACAGCACAAAACCACAATTATTGCTGTGTGCACACTCCCTTCTAACAACACAATTATTGCTGTGTGTGTGCACACTCCCAGCAGCTCTCCACCCCTGAAAATAGGAACCAAAAACTTCCTCCCCAACACACCCTCCCCCACCCCATCCCCAACACAGCATAGAAAGTATATGTTCTTGTGAGCATACAATTAGCAAAAAAAAAAAAACCCAACAAAAACCCACAAATGAAAAACAACCTCAACTAACTCTACTGGCCCTGTCTTCAGTAGGAGCTTCCACACCATACAATCAGGGTTTGCCATCTCTCTCTGCCTCTGCTGAGTTCTGCCATCTCCTGTAGCCCTCCCACACCACAGATCCCAGTGATGTTGGCAATGTAGGATGTAAAAACAACAAACAAAAACAAAGAAGAAAAGACAAGAAATGAGAAGGGAAGGATACAGCCATAGACAACGCAGAATTCATTGTTCCTGGGGCTCCACATGATGCTGTACACAGGGCCCTTTTTGTCTGAAACACAAATCACATCACATCACACTACATCCCATCACACTACATCCCATCACACTACATCCCATCACACTACATCCCATCACACTACATCCCATCACACCACATCCCATCACACCACATCCCATCACACCACATCCCATCACACCACATCCCATCACACCACATCCCACCACACCACATCCCACCACATCCCATCACATCACACTACATCATGATTATCATGTATGCCATTCAGCAATGCACTGTCCTGAATCCTGCCTCCCTCATTACAGGACAAATCTTCAATGTAATTTTATAATGTACATTTCCTCAAGCTTGGCTGTTCACACATGTGTGTACTCGCTCACAGACACACATACATACACACACACACACACACACACAATACATATACATATATATATATATATATATATATATATATATAAACAACTGAACAATTTTCATGACTTTCACATGCACTTCTGGGGTATTAAAGGAAAGGTGAACATCAGATAATGACGGGAAGAAGCAAAATAAAACAAACAAGAATTCATGTACTATATAGATCTTATACATGATTTATACAACTTTGCATATTCTATCATATTTTGACAATAGAAAAAAATCAGCACACACATACACCCTCGCATGAGACTATAAACTGAGGTCCCATGTGCAAACACATGCAAAACATCTTGTGTACACATTAAAACTTTTGTCTGCGTTTGGGAAGATTGGGCGATTGTGTGCTGGTGGAAACAAATCACAAAACTGACAAAACTGCATGCACACTGGGACTAGATTAAAAAAAAAAAAAAGTACAGAGTGCTCATTCATTAGCCTCAAAATAAAATTCGATATTAAAAAAAAAAGAAAAACCCAACCATCCCACCCACATCTATATATACCCCCCCCCCCCCCCCCACCCCACACACAACACATACACACACACACACACGACACACACACACACATACCCACCCACCCACAAACACACACACACACCCGCACACGCACGCGCACACACACACACACACACACACACACACACACACACACACACACACACACACACACACATACCCACCCACCCACAAACACACACCGCACACACACACACATTCACACATACACACACACACACACACACACACACACACACACACACTCACCCAAAGGAACCAAACAGCTCTCTCCAGCAGTGCTGATGTAATGGAGGCCCTGTTCTCCATAGTAAGAACTGTCAGAACTCTCCGTGGATGTCAAAATCACCAGACCCGTGCCTGTAAGCCATTTGACATTAATTATCATGAATGGCAATTAGCATGTATGGCAATTAGCATGTATGGCAATTAGCATGTATGGCAACTAGCACGTATGGCCACTAGCATGTATGGCAACTAGCATGTATGGCAACTAGCATGTATGGCAACTAGCATGTATGGCAACTAGCATGTATGGCCACTAGCACGTATGGCCACTAGCATGTATGGCCACTAACATGTATGGCAACTAGCATGTATGGCAACTAGCATGTATGGCAACAAGCATGTATGGCCACTAGCCTGTATGGCAACTAGCATGTATGGCAACTAGCATGTATGGCAATTAGCCTGTATGGCCACTAGCCTGGATGGCAACTAGCATGTACGGCTACTAGCCTATAGAGTATTTAACATGCATAGCAGTTAGTCAGTATAGCATTAAGGGTGCAAAGAATCACTGCATTTTCTCTGCATCAAATCTGCCACATTAGCTTCAAGAAGAAATAGTTGCTACTTTGCCACAAAGTGTTGCATCAGTTTCTTTTTTAAAATTTATTTTGTCTGCTTATGTTCTTATTTTTCTATGAAGAATGATAAGAAAAAATTTGACAAGGAACGATTCTTTTGTCCCTGTGTGTTGCTTGGTGTTCACTAAAATAATGTCACAAATGGGACCCTGGTTTATCATCTTGTCTGAAAGATCAGTTGAGTAACCAGATTAGTGCCTATACTTAAAAACAGTCATACACACTGACCTCATTTAGTGTGCAATTTCAATCTCACAGCGATTCCCCAGTTGAATGACTGAGTCAGAGTGCACATTCTGGGGACCCCCAAGGTGTTAACCCTTAGTCCCGACCCAGGATTTGCCAGGATTAAATATTCCCTCCTCTGAATCCCAACTCGGGATTTGCCTGTAGTTTTCCATCACGCAGTGATCTCCATTGATTGCTACCACATGTCAAAGCTCTATCAGGCCAGAGGCACAGAGCCTGCTTTGAGTCTGGAAGTAATTATAGCTGCTGGCATGTACTTAGAAGGAGGAAAAGGAAAACAAGCATGTGTGCCTGACCTGATTTCATGATGGAACGTGAAATCTAGGGGCAGTTTGTGTTCAGAGAATCCAAATGCAAGAGGGTTAAGCTGGGGAAGGTGCAACACCAGTAGTTCTCAGATTACAAAAGATAGTTTTGCCTGCTGGCATCACAGGGTGTGGCATTAGCTGCCACACCCAATGATGACAATCCTCTAATGGAATGACAGAAGTCTGGTTTCTGATCAGGCTCAAATAAAGGTGCTCTAGAGGAAGTGTACCTGCCTAAAAACCCAGCGGTTCATGGTTTCAATCCTGCCTAAACAAAATATTTTCCTTTATCCACTAAGAAATGAGTGGTGGTGTAAATGTTGTCTTTGGAATAACAAACTAAAGCACAGTTTCCTCTATGAAACGTATAGATCTGCCCTATGAGTTTAAAGAATCCATACAACAGGAGAGCTACCCCTGGCAAAATTCACCAGAAAAAGCCACACAAACAAAAATCGAAAAGACTTGCAGAAAGAAAACTATGGGGAAAACAAAGAAAAATAGGTATGAATGGCATCATACTGTCATATGCTCTCAGTCCCTTGTTTTCTTCAAGAATCACTCACACACACACACACACACACACACACACACACACACACACACACACACACACACACAACACACACACAGGGACTGGATGTAAAAAAAAAAAAGCACATGAGTGCTTATTCCATTATCCTCAATATAAAAGAATAAATAATTTAAAAGAAAACACCTACACACCACACCACATCACATCACATCACACCACACCACACCACATCACCTCTCTCTCTCTCTCTCTTGTGTGAAAATACACAGAACATCTTGTGCACACATTAAAACCTGTTCCACCTTTTAGAAAAGTAGGCCATTTGTGCTGGCAGAAACAGATGGCAAAATTTACAAATACAATGCAGTACAACAAAAACAGTATGATACAAGACAATGAAATACAATGCAATGTACTGCAACATGATTGACAATACTTTGCAACACTATGCTGCACTTGACAAAACTACGTAACACTGCACTAAACAATACTACACTGCACCTACAATACATGCTACATTACATTACACTGCACAATACAAACACTACTACAACACTACACTATGCAATACTACACTTCACTTTTTTCAGTGAATTATATTTGCTGATTTTTTTTATAACTAAGGCCAAAAGAGCCTGTCACAGTACAGCTACAGTAACTGTGAGTTAATATACTACATTTCCCAACAGTAATGTTTCCCCTCTAACACTATACTTAATTGCTATTTCATCCCTCCCCTCCCCTCCCCTGCAGCACTCTGTCAGCTCATGCTTTAAAGAACCAAGTCAGCCTCTCACCAATGTTGTTCCAGTGCATGTTGACCCGATCAGCTTTGTAGAAGCTCTTGTTGGCCACAGCGGCAGACTGACCATCAAAGTGGGGGTACCGGTACACACGCACATAGGACGGCTGACCCTGTGACAGTGCGAGGCAATCAACACAATGATGAACAATTGAATGAACATACTGATGGACAAGGCCATGAACATACTGATGGACAAGGCCACGAACACACTGATGGACAATTGAATGAACACACTGATGAACAATTGAATGAACACACTGATGAACAATTCAATGAACACAGATGGACTATTCAATAAACACAGTGATGGACAATTCAATGAACACAGTGATGGACAAGGCCATGAACACACTGATGGACAATTCAATGAACACACTGATGAACAATTGAATGAACACACTGATGAACAAGGCCATGGACACAGTGATGGACAATTCAATGAACACAGTGATGGACAATTCAATGAACACACTGATGAACAAGGCCATGGACACAGTGATGGACAATTCAATGAACACAGTGATGGACAATTCAATGAACACAGTGATGGACAATTCAATGAACACACTGATGGACAAGGCAATGGACACACTGATGAACAATTGAATGAACACACTGATGGACAATTCAATGAACACACTTATGAACAATTCAATGAACACACTGCTGGACAATTCAATGAACACAGTGATGAACAATTCAATGAACACACTGCTGGACAATTCAATGAACACAGTGATGAACAATTCAATGAACACACTGATGAACAATTCAATGAACACACTGATGAACAAGGCAAGGTAAGGGGCACTTCAATACTCCTCTGCTTGGATAAATTTCCCCGAAACTCCAAGGAATGCACACACACACTTCAGCCACATGCCTTGCTCTTAGCACTAAGTCAACTCTTCTACTAGCTACACGATCATAGTGATAATTATGTAGAATGAAGGACAATTTTGCTATATGTTTACGCAGTGTCAGTTGTCTTAAAAAAAATTCTTTTAGGGCACTGCTCAGTTTTGGTTTCGCGTTTGGTTGGATCTTTTGTCTGATGATTCACTTAATAACAATGAATATGACAATGATTGCAATACGTGACACTTGCTGGATGCTACGTAGCACACAAACTGATCAGCAGACCAGTGTACTCAAGATATATAGTGATAGGCTAGCCAGTCCACTCACAGTTCCAGCAATGGCAAAAGTCGGTCAAGGCCCAAGTCAGCAGGCAATAGGGGGAGGGGTGGTGTAGGTGGGGGAGGAAAGGTGGTAAAAAGAAGCAGAGCGTAGAATTGGCAGAGAAAAAAAAAGAGGAAAGTAAGCCGGGGTCCAGGGGCCGCTTAGGCCCCGGTGGGGTGCAGGGGCAAAGCCCCGCTGGGGGGTCCAGGGGGGCGAAGCCCCCCGGCCGAAAATGAATTTTAGCATTTTAAAGGCAATTTGGAGGCCTCTCCAGGCACCATTTTGAGCAATGTGTGTGTGTGTGTGTGTGTGTGTGTGGTGTGTGTGTGTGTGTGTGTGTGTGTGTGTGTGTGTGTGTGTGTGTGTGTGTGTTGTGTGTGTGTGTGTGTGTGAGTGAGTGAGTGAGAGAGAGACACACAGAGACTCAGACTGTTAGACCTTTCATAAAGAACCACCAGAGTATGTCAAACTTGTTTTAAAAAGATCCCTTCTGGGTAGCCCTAACATAAGTTTGTGTGTACAACTATGATGGTTAATGGAAAACATGGAGAGAATGAGAGAGATAGAGACAGACAGACAGACAAAAACAGTGGGTGAGAGAAATGAGGACATAAACATCCAGCAACTAATTGCAGAATTAAAAAAGGGGGATACATGTCTGTAGTGACATCCAGGCATGGTACTGCAGGAAAAGCACTTTTTTCCTGAAATGTAGTGGGGGTCCAGGGGGCATTGCCCCCTTGTGGGGTCAAGGGGCAGAGCCCCTTGTGGGGGTCAGGGGGCAACGCCCCCTGAAGCTGAAGGTTTTTTGACAATTCTAGCCTGTTTAAAGGCCTCTCCTTGAACTAATTTCAGTTTTCACACTAAGCAATTTCTGCCCTAAAATAAGCTCTCCAAGTATGACTTTTTCTGTCATTTCTTCAATCTAAAGGAAGTTCTACACTCAAGTAATCACATAGCAAAAATAAGTACATTTCTAGACAAATGTGCACAAATGCAGATAGAGGAAGAAAGAGGAAGAAAGGGCAGACACATACAGACAGAGAAACAGAGAGAGAGGGGGGGGGGGGGGGGGGGGGGGGGGAGAGAGAGGAGAGGAGAGGAGAGAGAGAGAGGAGAGAAGAGAGAGGAGGAGAGAGAGTGAGAGAGAGAGAGAGAGAGAGAGTATGTGTGTATGTGTGTGTGTGTGTGTGTGTGTGTGGTGTGTTTGAGAGAGACAGACAGACAGACAGACAGACAGACACTGCCAGAAAGAGAAAGGGCAGGCTGGTCACCTGTGGATTGTTATGATACTGTAAACATGGCTGACACCATACACGCTGAAGGCAGCCAGTGGAAAGCCCCCCCCCCCCCCCCCCCCCCCCTCCTTCCTACCATCCCTCTTCACCCCTCTGCCTTAGGCTTACAGCTGCAACTGACACCCTTCTGTCAACAGATACCTAGTAGACTGGTGATGTAAAGAAGAGAAGGGAAGTACTGGGCATTATTTGACTGGTTCTCTGTGGGTTTCGTTATTTTTCATTTCTTTTTTTTTTCTTTTTCTTTTTCTTTTACGCCGATTTCCGCGAATTCGCGGAGATGTACCATGCCTGATTATCCCGTGTCTGCCTGTTTATGTACACTTGTTCTGTTTCTCATTTTCTGAAGAAGCTGCATAATGTTTTCTTCCCTGCTTGGATATCCTGAGTGTTGTCCACAGCAGTATTTTTCTCTGTGTCAGTCTGCAAGAGTTGTATTCCTGCGGATGGGGTAGGCTAGATCACCTTCTTGTGTTTTGCCTTTTGCAAAATTAATGGTCTTCAAGCCTCTGCTGCCCTGGCTAGCATAGAGGATGTCGCACTGGCAAGCTTCGGAAAACGCTTTGCCTGCAGCATCCAGTTTGCCAATGTGCTTGCCAACCCACACATTTCGATCCCCAGCCTTGACTTCACCATCCACCCACTCCCATTTCCATGCATTTTTGCATCCTCTGTCATCATAAGCATTGAGTCCGTCCGATCCACGATCGTTCTCCCGCATATGCTAGCCATTTTGCTAGGCCTACCGAGTCTAGTGAGTGAGAACTGAACCCTTTGACGACACTCGCACCATTTGAGAATTTCATCTGGTTTCGGTTTTTTTTTCCCCAGATTTTTTTTCCGCGGAAAGTGTTTTTTTTTCCGCGGAAATCAGTTTTAAAAAATCGGAAATCCGCGGAAACGCGGAGAATTCTATGCTCTGAAGAAGGCATTGGAGTGGGCAGGAGGGGGCGTGGCCAAGTCAGCAGGGCCAGGAAAATTGAAATTACACCTTATACTGAAATAGGGTTGTATGAATTTGATCATACTGGTAAAGATGATCATCTTGGAGAGTATTTTTACTGTCTTTGAGTCATTTTTCTTGTGTATCTTGGCCAAGAAATTTGCTTTAATGTCAGGCAAAAATTGGCATAAATTACAATTTCTAATATGTTATGTAATGTTAAGTAATCACTGTTCTTAGAATCCAAACTGACATTCAGATTCCTCATTCATTTTCCATTAAAAACCATTATATAATACTTGTTTTTCTATCTCAAATAGTTTTCACGCCATAATTTTCTGTTAATTACTACCCCAGAAACTGTCAAAACCTCTGGCTGAAAGGAACCTTAACCCTTTGCTGGGCACAGCAAAATCATTTGTCACCTTCCTGCCGGGCAGAGAAAATGGAGGTGGATGGCTTGTGAGTGGGTGTATGTATTTAACATGCAATAACTCTACAATGGTCGGGTGGATTTTGATGAAATAAAAACAGCAAGATGCAGAAATGAATAAAGAAATTGCTAATACCCAATTTTTGTCATTATTTTTCTTTTCTTTTAGAATTATAATGCATAAACACACAAAGTCATTGATTGGTTTGTGTGTGTTACAGTTAGCGTTGCAATAACTATAGAATGCGTGCATGGATTTTGATTAAATAAAAACTAAAACATTAAGAAACAATTATAGAAAAGATATTTTCAACCTACTGTTGGTTTTTTAGTTTTTTTTATAAATGGTGCACGAACACATCGAACATTCCGACGATCGCCATTTTTGTTTACCGATGATCGCGATCAGCTTAACGTTTAAGTTTGAGCCGCTACCGTATCAAAATCCCGAATAGCAACCAAATAACAAAATATATCAAGTTCTGAACTATTGCCGAACTTGAAATCCGCGATAATTTCCCCAAATCTAAGAGTAGAATTCAAAACGCGTATCGGCCGTGTTAGATTTGACGATCGATTTTTGTCTCGAACTTCGCCGTAGTCAAAGTCGTGTCTCTCACTTCAGTCAACAAACTCAGAAGTGCACACACTACTAGGATCGATTACATCGATATTTGAGCCTAGATACACATCTCACAGCATCATATTTTCGGCATGGAAGCTGTTAAAAACGATCGTACATGTCGGGTTCGAAGATAGCATCCATCTTGGAAAAATTTGCGATTTTTTTCCTCCAAAACTTGCAACAAACTCACTCCAATCGCCGCCATTTGTAATAAACATGCGGAAATCTCGCGGGCAGTCTCGTGGCTTCTATATTCACGAGATTTGAAGCGAGATTGGCGGGAATTTCGAATGTATGATCGCTCTGAAGTGACGGTGATGTCGCCGGGCGCTTTGGGGCGTTTTGCCCAAGGACAGGGTCGGGCGCTTTGGGCGTTGTGCCAAGCAAAGGGTTAAAACAAATTTCTCCTGGCAGTGAACTGGTTAAATAACAACAACAAGAGCACTATACCAGAAAAAGTGACAGCAATGCTGACAAGATGATAGATCCCTTACCTTTGCTCCAGGAACGTAGGCACTGACAGCACAGGGTGAAGATCCTTGGGCAAGCTTGAAATTTTCCACTTTCTGTAGGTGAAGTTTGTTTGCCACATTCTCTGTTGTTGTTTTTTTTTAGACAAAAAGGTACCATGATTATTCAATTATGATAATTACCAACAAGAGGCTGGGTCATGTGTACAGCATGGCTGTACCCCAAAAGACATTATGTATGGAGAGTATGCATCTGGGAGGAGAACCACAGGCTGCCCACAACTGCACTTCAATGAGGTCTGCGAGAGACATGGAAGCACTCCACATCCACACCCAGTCCTGGGAGGACCTTGCAGCCAACCCCAGGAGGTGGAGAAAGAAGCACTGTGAGCCAACACCTCCAGTCAGGGATAGGAAGGGAAGCTGATGAACACAGAGGTAGAAAAAGGGCCGCAGAAAGGAGCACAACTCCAACAGACCACAGACCACACAGACACAAATGCCACCTTTGGGACGGAGATTGTTTCTCCTGCAACAATCTCTAGCACAACAACTCCAGCAGACCACAGACCACACAGACACACATGCCACCTTTGGAACAGAGAGTGTTTCTCCTGCAACAATCTCTACAGCCAAGAGTGACGCTGCTGCCGCAGTGGAACAGACAGGACAGCCAGGATGTACACCCAGGATCAGACCTGATCAACAGAGGACTACTACTCACCTGTCTCACCTGTCAGTATCACAGGGTATGGCCTTAGCTGGCAGCCTTCTACAATCAACAATTTATTTCAAGTACCCTCCTTTAGGGTGGGTCTTAAAGCCCTCAAAATTCAAAACATGAAAACCAACACTTATATTTTTGGGTAGGTAGGTTGACTGTCCCAGCAGAATGATGTGATTTAGAGAGTGAAACCCTACAGCAACAAGATACTTCTATCTCAGTGAACCACCAGTCATTGACACATCTTCTTGTCCATGCTTTAAACATTCCAAGTGTAAGCCAACACATGCTATCCAAGCTTTCATTAAACTTTCAAAGTATAAGCTAATATGTGTGGGTTTATCTATCAAATAATGACAAACATTATACAAGCATAAAAAACAGACTGACAGCATTGGCAGAAATCTAGCATTTTGCCCTAAAATGTTAAAAACAGAGTACTAAAACTCAACAATTTTCATTTTCATATCAATAACACCCAAACATTTTAACTTCAATGAGGAAAAAAAAAATATTGGCAAAAGTCAGATATCGTAAGTATGGCTTGGCTAAAATCTTATTTACTCCCCCCCTCCCCTCTTTCCGAAAATGTAATGTAAAAATTTGACAGATACTACAAATCAATTTCAGCACATGCAAAGTGCATGTGTATGCAAACTCAGACTCAAGATTTAACAACTTTCACCCATATGGGTATGGATCACACACACATACACACACAGTTCCACAGCACACAAATCTCACCAAATAAACAACAATTTAACATTTCAGTTTATGAGAAAATCATTCTGAACTTCACACCTATCCACAACCAACTGCCTTCCACCCTGATGGTCAGAAACAGTCCTTACCAAAATTGTTGTTTTCGTAAAAATGCAGCTCGCTGTTGGCAGTACGGCAGCAAACAAATTCATCATCACTCCATTCTGGTTGCCTGTAAGAAACACAAAAGGAGACAAGCAATTTGATGGAGTAGTTACTACGCTCTGGCAGTCTAAATATGTAAAAACAAACAAACATATCCCCAATAACTACAAAAAAAAACCCTTAACCCGTTGACTGCCTTAGCACGTCATATGACGTGCTACTGATAGCGCACTCCCAGTGCCTTACCACGTCATATGACGTGCACCGATTTTCCCGATTTTTCTTAACTTCGTTTTAAGGTCCATTCCAAAACAATTGATATTTTTAAGCTTGTGTGGGATTCCCTCTACCCATATATGGTTGGGAAATCCCGTTGCGTGGACGGAAAGTCGTTTTTTCTTCAGTTTCGTTGGCTGACTGGAGCAGTTTTTATTTTTTATGTTTATTTTTTGGATGATTCAGGCATGTTTTAAATTCCAACTTGGCCTTCAAATTAGTTTGGTTTAATGCAGATTCAATTCTGTGCAAAAGTTGTACACATGTCAATATCAAATTGTTGGTAGTTTAGATGCTAGATTTTTTGGTGAATTATTACCCTATTTGGGCAAAAATCCTTTGGCAGAGCAGATTCAGTTTCTGGTTCTTTTATGGGCAGTCAAAGGGTTAATAACTCACAATAATTACCACTGTTTCAAATTTACACTTTAGACAATACCAACATATTATGCTGTCTGTACTATGTGTTCGTGGCAAACAGAGAGCATTGGTACTTTATTCGTTTTTCTTTTTTTCTGTTTTCCTCTCTTCCACAATCTTATAGAACACAAAGTAACTTTTTGCTGTGTCAACACTTTCTACCCCGGGTATGGATTAATCCGTACCACGCGATCATCTCCCCTGGACGGGGTACGGATTAATCCGTACCACAGCAGGTACTTTCACTTTCCCTCCCATTCTGTTCTATTCTCACATGGTCGTTTTAGCTTGTTGGCTTTCGCTGCCACATTAGTCGCGCATCGTTCACAGCTAATTTGCATATAAATTGAGTGTGTTTTTGTTGTGTTTCTTGTTGTTTTTACGTGTCATATGCTTGTAGTACGGCTTTGGTACATCATACTTTCACTGCTGATGAAGTAACAGAAGTTTTAAACGAGTTATTACGTTGCCCGATAAAGATCGTGTTTTGGATAGAGATCGTGAGAGCTTGAGTCTCGCGATACTAGACTGTGTGCCGCTTGAGGAACGAGATAGGTCAGCTAAAAGGGGTGGGAAGGGGGGGGGGGGGGTGACTGGGGAGGGGCGTGGCCTTGGTACTGTGAGTACCGCTACGATAAACACCAACTGTTTACATGAAAATGAACTACAAGCCACCTGGTGAAGTGCAAACATTCTGTACATATGAATAAGTAGTGTAGAAAAGTTCAGGAACTTACTTGGACTAGGGAAGAAATGTTATCTGTATATTCCATGATCGTTATTGTGACAGTATCATGTGTACAGTTCAGTGGTTCCCTTTGATTATATTCCATTTGATGCAATGCTAGAAGAAAACTTGTATAGTACCTATGTTTGCCCCTGTTTATTTGAGATTCTTGTATAGTTTTGTTGTTGTGTTGTATTTGTTGCATACATTGCGTAAAAATCATAAGCCCATCAGTGGGATCACCACTTAAAATCAGAGCAATTATGTAATTTGACACCATAATTATCATACTCTTTTTTATGCAATATAAATTTTTATGCACGCATATAATGGGCAGTTCATTTACCCACACAATGCCATAGTTTCATAAGAAATGGGCTTCAAACAAAAAAGATATGAGGATTTTACTATGATGACCCAGTGCACACTGCACTCAGCTGCTGCAGGGCTGGTCCACAGAGACTGCAGTGCAGCTGCACCCTTGGGGTACAAAGTGTTAAAAGGAAGACTACTACTGAACTTCTGGAAACTTCAGAACTGTTGCAGAAGTTGGTTGGCTAGGGATGATTTTGCAGCGTCTTTTGTGCCCAATGCTGTTTCTGCTGTTTAAGAACTGTTCCAAGTTTCCAGCACGTGCAAACCCTGGAGGCAGAATTTGAACTCCCGACCACATCAACAACAATAACAGTCATGTCAGGATACTCAACCACTATCAACAACAATAACAGTCATGTCAGGATACTCAACCACATCAACAACAATAACAGTCATGTCAATTGTCAGGATACTCAACCAATCAACAACAATAACACAGTCATGTCAGGATACTCAACCAATCAACAACAATAACACAGTCATGTCAGGATACTCAACCAATCAACAACAATAACACAGTCATGTCAGGATACTCAACCACATCAACAACAATAACACAGTCATGTCAGGATACTCAACCACATCAACAACAATAACACAGTCATGTCAGGATACTCAACCACATCAACAACAATAACACAGTCATGTCAGGATACTCAACCAATCAACAACAATAACACAGTCATGTCAGGATACTCAACCACATCAACAACAATACACAGTCATGTCAGGATACTCAACCAATCAACAACAATAACACCAGTCATGTCAGGATACTCAACCACATCAACAACAATAACACAGTCATGTCAGGATACTCAACCAATCAACAACAATAACACAGTCATGTCAGGATACTCAACCACATCAACAACAATAACACAGTCATGTCAGGGATACTCAACCACATCAAACAACAATACACAGTCATGTCAGGATCTCCCC